>CAUYPK010111114.1:0-36920 GCA_963574355.1 Loris lydekkerianus | reverse complement strand
TGGGCAGAGGGAGGGTGATTGGTGGGATTACACCTGCAGTGCATCTTACAAGGGTACATGTGAAACTTAGTAAATGTAGAATATAAATGTCTTAACACAATAACTAAGAAAATGCCAGGAAGGCTATGTTAACCAGTGTGAGGATAATGTATCAGACGGTCTATAAAACCAGTGTATGGTGCCCCATGATTGCATTAATGTACACAGCTATGATTTACTAATAAAAAATAAATAAAAATAGTGGTGGGACTTACCTGTTCATTTTTCTTTGTTGTCTTCACATAAAAGTAGGATATGATTTTCTATCCCACGTACATACTATGAAGCTATGTTGCCTTCATTAGCTATAGTCAGTGGTATGCGGTTAAACAATTTCTCTCTGAAAGAAAAGATGTATAGTGCTTGCTGATTTCTGTGGTGTAAAAACCCCTACCATGGCCAACTTCAGACTATTAACATGTCATCACTGAATATGAAGTTAGAAAGAGATGTATACAATCAGCTCTCAGGAGCCTATACAAGTGCAACACTATATAGTGACAACTATGATTAATGTGTCTGCTTGTCAGGTTACTTTTGAGGAGATAGGAGAATAATGTAGGCCCATGACGTCTTTAAGGGTGACTGTGTTGGAGAGCAATACAGGAATGTTTTTTCCCTTTCTTAACCTGTAGGAAACCTAAGTATTTTCCCCAGCATCTATTTAATACTAACCCAACATTTTTTTCTTCTGTCTGCTTTCTTTCTTTTTTATTCTTTCTTTTTAAAAATCTCTCCTTTTACTACATGTTACTGCACTTACCTTTTTTTTTTTTTTTTTTTTTTTGAGACAGAATCTCACTCTGTCACCCTGGGTACAGTGCTGTAGTGTCATAGCTCACAGCAACCTCAAACTCTTGGGCTCAAATGATCCTCCTGTCTCAGCCTCCAGAGTAGCTGGGGCTACAAGCACCCACCACAATGCCTGGCTAGTTTTTCTATTTTTAGTTGTGATGGAGTCTTGCTCTGGCTCAGGTTAGTCTTGAACTCCTGATCTGAAGTGATTCATCCACCACAGCCTCCCAAAGTGCAAGGATTACAGGCGTGAGCTTCCATCCCCTGCTAGCAACCTCAATCTCTTGAGTTTGGGCCATCCTTTTGCCTCAGCCTCCCCAGTAGCTGGGATCACAGGTGCCTGATGGGATGTCTGCTAGTTCTACTTTTAGTAGAGACAAGATCTTGCTCTTGCTCAGGCTGGTCTCCAACTCCTGATTTCAAGTGATCCACCTACCTCAGCCTCCCAGAGTGCTAGGATTGCAGGCATAAGCCACCATGCCAGACCTACTTATCTATTTTTGAGAGATGGTGATGCCTCCCAGGCAAAGATGACCAATAGGTGGAAAACGGAATATCACCAAACACATACAGAGATTCTGTTTCGAGCTGTGCACATTAGAGTGTGTGTGCTCAGGGACTGCTGTGTTCCACTCAAGAAAGCTTGTTCTGGGCTGCAGCCTTTATTAAAATGGGATTTTCGGAAGACTGGTATAAGATAACAGGGTCTTCTATACAATGAGAGAAATGAAGATTTGTTTTCGCTAATATTAAAATATTAATTGCTTCTTAGCCTTTTGGCTAAGATCAAGTGTAATATTAAGTTTTTTTATTCTTCAGAGCTTTTAACTGTTTATTTTAAGGCTTCTCCTTGAAATTCATCACCAAAAGTTCAGTTGTTTAGATTTTTAAATCCATGTTATTTTATCCATACTGCACAGTTCAAGATAACACTATAGAGTTCTGATTAGCCTGGAATGATTGTAAGATATGCACTATAGTCATAATAATCTCATTGACCTATGACAGAAGTTCACAAATGTAATAAAAAAAGACTAAAAATATATCTGTTCTGTAGAACATTCTCATACAGTTAGTATTTAATAGCTGGGATTTTAAAGTCTTTAATAATAATTATTATTATTTTGTGTTATGAAGTTAATAGAGTTATTTAGAGGTACAACTCAGTAAATGCCAAAAGATTAACTAAGGAACCATTTAATTATGTGAGAGTGCCTATTATAGGCAGAGTAGTTAAGAGCTTAGACTTTGGAGTCAGAAATAAAAATGTGAATCCCAGAGGTTTACCATCTGTGAACCTTGGACAAATTACTTTAACTCTTTTAAGTTTTTGTTTCTTTATCTGTAAAGTGGAGATAATAATGATACTCACCTCAGGAGGCTGATTAAGGATTAAATGAGATCAGTCACATAAAACGCTTAACTACCTTCTGACTTTCATCTTTCACTTCTTCAATAAATATATAAATACATACTATGTATCTGCCTTGGGTTCATAATACATAAGAGCTGAATAAATATTAGTTATTGTTGCTCCTAAGTTTTTACCAGATGTAAGGTAAGGTGCTTTAATATATGCCATGGGTTAAAAAGGTGTATAAGAAACCCATGCTTCCATTTTAGGGCTTGAAAGTTTTTAAAATGACTTTTAGTTTTATTTTCTAATACCTCTTTAATAGCCTCAATTCCTTGAAAATCTACCATTTCCTTTGCACATATTCCAGAACCAGGGCTGGCTTCATGAGCATTATAACCTGTCTGGTCACATAGGCCTAACACTCAGACAGTTCCTGTGTTGGCTTAATGCACTGCTGTTGCTTCCTTGACATTCTCAATAATGTTTTGAGAGAGTCCTGCATTTTCTTTTTTCACTGCCCTTACAATTTACGTGGCCAGCCCTGCCCAGGATATGTTTCTGGGCCTAAGAATCCTCAATGCATTTAGAAAAGCCAGGTATTCCCCAGATCCTTCTCAGGCTTCTGTTTCCTTTGCTGTTGGATTCTGTACTGCCATGATTACAAGGAACAAAATCCTCTCAAACCAGCTCAATCAAAGGAAAAGTTAACCTAAGGAATTGGTAATCAAAATCCTTAGATGCATCTCGCTCAGATGTTGACCTTGACATTGCATAGCCCTGAAAGTGAGTGCCTACTTCTTTTGTACCCTTGGGGCTCACTTGCCCGGCTCTAGGATAAGTAAGCTATGGTCCTTGGGAGAGCACAGGACTGAGAAGAAAGAAACTAGGGAAATAAATATACAAGATCAGGGAAATAAAAATCCTCTACCTTCCATCCTCCAGACTCCAAAAGGACTTCTGACTGGCTGAGTCCAACTGGAGGTCAAAAGGCAAGAAATACCTTTGATGCAGTCAAAACAGTCAGCCCAGAGCCAGGTGAAAAGGCTAACAGTGAACCGAGAGAAGAAAGGAGAATAAATACCCGACACAGACTGGGAACAGGACTGACAATAAAGTTTGTCTAGAGGGATTACCACTCCTTATGCTATACATTTTATTTTAGTCCAGAACACTATTACTTCTGAGCTTTGCTGCTTCGTTCCTATTAAGTCAATTTTTTTTTTTTTTTTTTTTTTTTTTTTTTAAGGTTTGCCCAGATAAGTCAGGATTCAACCTCCTGACAAGGCTAATACAAGGCCAGGGCCAGCTCATATGTGGAAGGTGACCTCCTCAGAGACAGCCATTTAACTGGCTCCTGACAGCTTCAATTACGGCTAATGGATCTATTCAGTGGCCATCATGCCCTGTAATCACACCATTTAGGATTTGTGCAACCTTTAGCGCCTATCCTAATTTCTCTACTTTTCTTCCCCCCTGTAATTTTTTGACGTAAATATTGCTTTATAACAGAACACAAAAAAAAATTGAAGTATGTATGTATGAAAACAATTGTTAGCTGTTAGTTACTGCCTATCACTAGGAGTATTTTACTGCACAGAGTAACAATGCTAGCAAATAAAGCAACTTTGCTTATATCAATAAACATTTATAAAATGTTTCTATTTAATTCACATTTCATCTGAATAGGTTAAGAGCATGTCCTTCTTCTCTTTTTGTATCTAGTTGTTAAAATGAAGTCATTAAAGATCAGATAATTCTGGGGTTATTTCTCCATTAAATGTATTCAGTAATAAACTCTCAACTAGGGGAAAACAATGAAAAATTTTAACAATTTGTTGTTAAAATTTAACATTTCCTTCTAAAAAATACTAAAATGGGATGCAAATAAAACCAGATTTCTTCTCAACTATATTAAACACAGAAATGTATTATACTTATTTCAATTATATTTCACCCAGAAATTATTAGAGATGCTTAGCTCTTTCAGAAAGATTAAGAGGACAAAAAGGTGCTCTTTCTCTTCCCTGTCTAAACACAATTAAACCTTTTCTAGTGACATCTATAAGTAACTGAAAATAATTAATGATTCAGCCCTACTGCTGTTATCTACATCAGAACCATCTCTTTGATAAATGCAATGAAGAAAGAATTTCTTCATTATTAGGAAAGTCTTTGTTTATTTCATTTTTTAATATCTGGTTTTTATCTTGGTTTGCTTTTTTGTTTATTTCGGAGGGCTTTTAAAAATATTTCTTCATTCCTCAGCAGTCTAAGGTTTTCCACACATAATCTCACCAAAGCCTGACTGTGACGTAATGCTCCTTCTCACAACTGTGTCCGTACGGTCTTCAGCTGTCAGCTGTAAGGCACCTAGAGATACTTGGAATTTCTGTATTGGTTTCCTTGGTGATCCCTTTCTGTCCTCTCAGGGATGTTCCTGGACCTCACGTTAATATTGTAGAATTGGAATGAAAGACTGTATTGTTGGCAATGTGGCCAAGTGTAGGATTAATTTTGGATGGGGTTAAAACACAGAAGATAAGACACTTATTAGGTAATTTTCCTTTTACAGTTAAAAATTCTCAATTATAAAATTATATGTCAAAAAGTTAGCCTCTTCCTTCTGGTTAATACATTTATAGACTTTCCTTTAGCCTTAAGAGCCTGACAGTGAAAATAACATTAGACAATTTTAATCTCAAATGGATGGGTGGATGATTTTTAGTTTTTTTCTGATGTGTACAGCCTTAGATTACTGATCACAATATTTTGAGTAGTATGAAAATTCTAATTTTTAATCAAGATGACAGTATAGACGTGGCACAACACATGCATTGCACATTCAAATGTTTTCAGTAACTATATAAGGTAGACAAAAAAGAGAAACTAGCAGTAGGTTCTTAAATTTATCTAAACATAATTATTAGGAGCTTCAGAGAACAATGTAACAAATAGCTACTATATTTGCCAAACTATAAAATGACCTTAAATTCAAATCAATCTTTTGTTTTCCTAATGAGAAGACAGAAAAATAGTTTTTGGTTTTCATTTTATTGCCACCTGGGATATCTAATATTTTAGGAGGAACATTGAAGAAATAGTCAATCAACTTATTAATTACATATATAAATATATTTATAGTGTCATGTTATCTAATATTGTTGTAAAATATTTCCCCACTCGTATGAATTTTCTAGTCATATATGTTGAACCACTTTATTAAAACTCTTTTACAGTTTAAATTATCAATTATAAAATATATGGCACAAACTCAGCCTCTTCCTTCTGGGTTAATACATCTGTAGACTTTCCTTTTGCTCTTCACAGACATCTCCAACATCAGTGTTTTTGTCACTACCAAAACCGCATTTTAAATTATCATGATCATTTTCTAGAACATACAATCTTCATTTAAATTGCCGAAGGCCACACACGCTATCTCATGCACTAATTCTAGCACTTTGGGAAGCTGAGGCAGGAAGATGGCTTGAGCCAGGAGTTCACAACCACTTGGGCAACATACAGAGAGACCTTGTCTCTACAAAAAAAGAAAAGAAAAGAAAAAATTACCCAGATGTGGTGGCACATACCTGTAGTCCCATCTTGTATTCTTTTTTTCTCATACTTTGTTGAGTATAGTGTGAAAAAAGCAGCGTGTCTTTTCGATCAGGATATTCAAGTTCATCTATCAACTATGGAAATTTGTCTTAAATTATTTCTTTGATAATTCTTTCCTGTTATTGTCTCTCTTCTCTTTCTCTAACATTCCTATTAGTCACTCCTATTGTTGAACCTTTTAACTCACTTAGAAAAATATTTTGTAAGGTGTTCTTTTGGGTGATTTAAAAGTGCAAAAATTAGGCAGAGGTGTGGTTGCACCACATTGCAAATGTACTGAAAATGCTACTGAATTGTATACATTGAAATCGTTAAATATATGTAAATACATTTATGTAAATTTCACTCTCCTTTTAAAAAGTAGTTTCTCCTTTATTTTCTTTTTTTTGTTGTTCTATTTTCTGTGTTAACATATAGACTCTTTCCTGCTTTTATATTTTCACTTTCAAAAGTCTTTTCTGTTTTTAAAATTATTTTTATAACACTATTAGCATTTTATGAATATAATACTTTATCTTTCTGGAAGGTTTTTTTCCATAATTATTTTTTATTTTATCATTCTCCCTGAATTGTCTCTGCTTTCGCAGTTATTTTTTCTGCTTTGTTTCTGTTTGTCACGAAGCAAAAATTCCTCTAATTCCTGAATAATTCTGAAATTGGTTTGGTTTTCCTCTTTGAACTGGTTTTGTTCATTGTTGTTTCCCCCACTTACATGTCACTTTTTCAGTAAAGTCAGTTACCATTCTTCTACTTTTTAACTTTCCAAATGTTATTGAATCTTTTATCTGTTCTCTTCACCTCTCCTATTTGTCCTAATGGCCTTATGGAAAATCGTATTTCTTTTTAAGAGCATCTTACCCAAAAAAGTCTGTTTTAAATGATAAATAAAGCTTTCTATGTTGAGTTCCTACCCTCCCACACTAGGAATAATGATTATGTAAATCTGGGTAAGTTTTCTGTTCTGCTTTTTTTTTTTTTTTTTTTTAAAGCTGATTCCTTACTTGACTTTTTTAAACATCCAAAACTAGCATTGACTGAGGTCACTTCAAGCTAGTGAGTCTTCAAAAAACATACTTTGTAATTCAAATAGCCTGATTGAGAAATTATTTGCACAATACAAGAAACTTTACAATCACTTAAATATAGGGTAATTCTCTTTAACCCAAAAGAAAATTTGGTGGAAAGAGCTTGATCTTATTGGGGGTGTGTATGATATTTTAAAAGATATATTTTAAAATAATACATTTCAGTTATATTCTGGATAACAAGAGATTAAGTTCTAGAAAAAGAAAATATACAAAAAGTTTTTCTTTCCTTCAAGAGACATCTTTTTTATTTTCTCCTCCTCTTTAATCTTTCACATTTTCCACCAATCTACTTAACTCATTTTCTTTCTTTTATGCTCATAGTTCTGGAATCAAATAATTGTATATACATACCAAAGGCATGTGGACACTTATTTGATCTTCTGACACACAGAGACCACAATTCTGAGAAAGTGACTAGACTGAAACCACCAACCTTACAGGGGTCCTCAAACTATGGCCCACAGGCCACGTGAGGCGGTGTGAATGTATTTGTTCCCGTTTTGTTTTTTTAACTTCAAAATAAGATATGTGCAGTGTGCATAGGAATTTGTTCATAGTTTATTTTTTAAACTATAGTCCGGCCCTCCAACAGTCTGAGGGACAGTGAACTGGCCCCCTGATTAAAAAGTTTGAGGACCCCCGGTAGTTGTTTCTATATTGACAAAAGATAAAAGTGTTGGGCTTTGCGCGGTCCCTATGGCTCAAAGGAGTAGGGCGCCAGCCCCATATACCGGAGGTGGTGGGTTCAAACCCAGGCCTGGCCAAAAGTATTAAAAAAAAAAAAAAACTGCAAAAAAAATAAGTGTTGGGCTTTACTGACCTACGCCAGTGTAAGTGCAATATTAACCACAACACACCTCCCAACAAGGACGTAGAAGTATGCTTATATTTTTCACTGTGATCACTAGCATTCTGTTTTATAAGACTTGGAGAACTATGCAGTTGTTCAGAGTCTAAAGATCTCCTAGAAATCATTCTCAATCTTTAAAAAACCCCAAACAAGGTTTTTGTTTTATTGTGTTTTTGCCAGCCTCTAAGCTTAGTTCTAGCTCTATTAAGCCTTCAACAATCTGTCTACCGAATCTAGAAGAATACCCCATACTGTGGTACTCTTCCCTGTTTTTTCACATTCGGTTTAAATTCAGTCAACTAACATTGCCACCAGTTTATTCTTCATGAAGAAGATTATCTGTTTTATCATTTGCCTGGGTAATTTGTACAAAGGCTTATTTGGTTCATGGTTGTACATATGGTACTGCAAGCGTGGCCCCAGCATCTACTTCTGATGAAGGTCCCAGGAAGCCTCCATTAAAGACAGAAGGCAATGCGGGAACAGCCGTGTCACATGGTGAGAGAGGGAGCAAGAAAGAGAGAGAAGTGGGGGTGCCATGCTCTTTTAAACAACCAGCTCTTGTGTGAACTGATTGAGAGAGAACCCATTAATTATCTTGGGAAGAGCACCAGACCATTCATGAAAGATCCACCCCCTTGACCCAAACACTTTCCACCAGGCCCCACCTTCAACATTGGTATCAAATTTCAGCATGAGATTTGGAGGAGACAAATTTCCAAGGTATACTATCATTTCTCTGCTAAAACAAAATAAAATTTAAAAATACGGCAGTGTTTTTCATTATGCGTAAAATTGTATAAAAACTTCTCACTCTAAATTTTTTAAAAATAGTTTTATTGAGATTCATTTAACACATAATCAACTTTATATATTTAAGGTATTCAATTTAATAAGCTTTGACTTACATATATACTCTTAAAATCATCACCACAGTTAAGATACGACCAGTACTTGAAGCTCTGTACTATATACCTTAGTTTCTTTGTTATAGGATTTTTCCTTCCTGCCTGCTTATTTGCCTTTTTCTTCTTGAATATATTATAAACCCTTCAAAAAGACAGAGGAAGCCCTATTTGTCTTTGGAGCTCTCAAGGTGCATAGTGAAAAATGAATAGTTATTTGTATTAATTGAACTCTGATCTTCTAAACGTTTCAATAGAATGAGTCTTAATTGAACTATTACCTTTATCTCCTTTAATAAAGTAGATATTCTATCTAGTTAAACTAGATGTCAGCTCATGTAGTCAATATCATACCACACATAGACATAAATTTCATACTATAAATGATTTTTTATTTACACATAGGCTTAGAAATATAGAACTTTTAAGAAGGAAAACATGTAATATTCAAATTACATTTTCTGCAGCATCTTGAGGGATAAAACAGACTTGATACTATTATTTCACTAATAGTAATAAAAACAACAAGGCTGATATTTGTACCATGCTATTTGAAAAGTTCTTTAAAATTTATGGTCTCAGTTGATCTCATTAAGAAAAAATAACACCACCAAACCCAAAATAGATATGAAAATTTTCTTAAATGATAATGTCCACTTAGGACTTACTTTATTACATTAAGATTTGAAAGATAAAGAATACTGTTTATTACTTCTAGTATGACGACTGGGAAGGGAATACCATACAAAGTATATTTTATAAAGATAAAGTTTTTTTGTAGCAGAAAACATGTTTTAGGAAAATGGACAAAACATAGGCTTGAAAGGGAAAGGTTTTCAGAAAATGCTGTGATGCCTCAAATAGCTCCAGGTTTGAGGTTACACTTTGCTCTCTTCCAACCACAATTTTAAAAGCATTCTAATAATATTATTCAGATGCCAACTAGAGTGAGTTCTTGGAAAACAGGCTCTGTGTCTTCAAATATTAAAACATAGCATTTTATAAAAATGTTTATTAAATAATTAAACATAGATGGGAGATTATAAATTAGGTGTGATTTCAGTGTATGTGTGCATGTGTGTGCTAAATAATGTAGACCACTGATAGAATATTTCATTAAGGAAAAGAATGTCTTTTAATTTACTTTCTTTTGTAAATACAGCTATTCAGAAGTTAAAAAAAAACCCTTTGGTTATATGGTTATTTTGTTTGCTGAGAATAAGATACATTATAAGTGCTGCTGTTAGAATTGTTACTTTAAAAGACTATGTTGAAATGTCTTAGACTACTGGCTACAAAGAATTTTCTATGATACTATTTATCCTTTAAATGTAAATGTCTTGACTTTGCTATTAAGTATATCATGCTTTCAAAAGTAACTCTTTAGAATGTTACCAAATACTCATGTTTCTGGTTTCTTCAGAAGTGGGCTCTGAGCCAAAGTTCAGGTTGCAAGATGTTTACAAGGCCTAAATGTCTGTCAAAGGTTGGAGTGAAGAAGTGGAATTGAGCAGAGGAAAAAGTGGAACCCAGATGCAGGCTGGGAGCTCGGGAGCTAATACTGTCTTTAAGAGTTGTTCTAGGAACAACAAAACTAACATGATCTAGCCTTTCTGCCCTAGCGTCACTCAGTCACCCCACATGCCAGGTGCCTTGAGGTGGGTGTGACCTGGAACCAGGTGGCTCTTTACACCTGAGGCAGACCCTGAAGGAGCTAACAGGTGGAGGCTCTGTGCCGACTGCATTCTCCACAGCTGGGCAGAGCGTCATGCCTGGAATGGGGGGAGGGAGGGTCTGGATTGTGTAGCTCTACATCCATTACAGTGTAGTTTGGAGTGTATAGTTAGTTTCATATTTGCATATATAATCTCCATGTAATATTTGGAAGCACACTCATTTGTTTAAAAAATAAAAATGATATAAAAAGTTTACAATGAAAACTTGCATCCCATGCATTACTTGTAATATTATTTTCAGCAGCTCTTTATGCAAAAAAGCAAATATCATATATGTAGTATATTCATACTTCCCCATTTTCATACACAAAAGGTACGCACTGTATCACTGCTTTATACCTTTTTATGTTCACCTAATAGTACATCTTGGTGCTCTTTCCATATTGATATATAAAGAAGTTCCTTGTTCTTTTCTAGCAGTTTGGTATTTTACTGTAAGGTAGTATTTTTGAGGATCATTTGTGAGATTTCCACACTTTACTATAATCATGCTGTTTTACCTGCACCATTTTGTACCTGTCTCAGTACATCCACAGGATAAGGTGACAGAAGTGGGGATTTCTGAGTCAAAGTGTAAATGCACTTGTAATCTGGTAAGTGTTGCAAAATTATCCTCCATCAGGCTTATATAAATATGTACTTAATGTATCCTAAGGATGCTTAATAGTAAGAAAAATAGACACTATAACTTATTTTCTAAATATTAACCTCTTCTGCCTAGTGCAAGAAAATTAAAATTATAGGAATATAGAGAGGTTGAGAAAAACAATGATTTTTAACAGTTCTCTCTCAGATTTGCTTGGTCCATCAAGTGGACAACTACCTCCCAATGACTGAAACTCCCTTACTCTACCACCCCCTTTCCCCATTCCTCAAAACAGATACAGGTTTTCCTGTCACAACCTACTGAAAAACCCAGTCTTGAGACAATCTTATAATGCACACTGTCTACTCTTCCTCCTACTGAGCTCCTCACATTGGAGACCGTCATACATCTTCGCGTGCTGCTGACATATCAATGTCAATGTTTCCTACCCTGTGGAGGCTTTCATGTGGACTTTCAGTCTTAGTCCTGGTCTTTGGTTGGGACCTCTCCCATTCTCCTCTACAATACATTTGTCAGATAACTTTGCCTCCCTACTTGCCCAAGAAGACCATGAACGTCAAGATGACCTCCGTTAACTTGAGTGGAAATAAACTTTGCTGGAGCTATCAGCTTCCTCCTACTTTCCACATCCAGTGAACGCTTTTCTGAGTCTGTTCCTTGATGTCTCTCTAGCATTGACACTGCTGAACATACTCTCCCATCATGATCTTCCTTCTGTTATTCTAACCAAACTGTTGCTGTCCCTTTGTATCTTCTTTTTCTGCTAATCTACATACTAGTATTGGAATGCCCTTAGATTTTATCCTTATCTCTTCTCACTCTATGGAGGCCTGTTCCCTAAAGGATCTTAATATTTTTCCCATAGTCAAGAGGAAAATAATCTAGTTGTCAATATACATGCCGTAAAGCCAAACTGCATATGGGTTCATGCAGGCTCTTCCAGGCTATGAGACAGTAGCCTCAGGCAGCCTTTCTGTACCTCAGTTTACTCATCTTTAAAATGGGGATAGCAATAGCATCCACACCACAGGTCATTGTAACAATATGTGAAGTAACATATTCAAAGGATAAATACTGGCTGGCACATTATAGGCCCTAGTTAAATGTTAACCATACTTATTATTATTGCAATTATTATTACTGATGACTCACAACTTACTGTTGCTAGCCCCTAATCACCTCTTCACCACATCTGGACATTTAGCTACCATTGTATTTATTTACTAGGATCTCTCACAGGTACCTCAATAAAACATCTCTGAAGCTGAATTCATTATCTAAATAACAAAACCTAATTTTCTTCCTATTTTTTTTTTTTTACTTCATGCCTTCATGGTATATTATTTACCAAGCCACTCAAGAAAGAAACCTAGAAGCTATTTTTAGCTTCTCCACTGCCTTGCCTTTAATCTTTATCTCTGAAATTATCTCCCAGTTCTCATTGCACCATTCCCAGGGTCACTGCCTTAGTCAAACCCTCACCATCTCTGTCCTAGACTGACCCAGTAGCGTAGTTGACCTTCTCACCTCCCACTCACTGCTTTCCAATGCTTCCACGTTGCCATCAGAATGACCACTTCCTGCAGAAAGTCCTTTAATGACTCCTTAGCCTTGTATTAGTTTGCTAGGACTGCCATAACAAAATGCTACAAACAGAGTGGTTATACAATAGAAATTTATTTTCTCGTAGTTATGAAGGCTGAAAGTCCAAGACCAAAGTTTGGCAGGCCTGATTCCTCCTCAGGTTCTCTTCTTGGCTTGTAGATGGCCCTTCTCACTGTGTCCTCACACCGTATTTCCTGTATGCGCACACATCCCTGGTGTATCCATGTGTCCAAATTGCCTCTTTTAGAATTTAATCACCTCCTTAAAAGTCTATATCCAAATACAGTTTTATTCTGAGATTCTGATGGTTAGGACAGACATTTGGGGGGAAACACAATTCAATCCATAACAATCACCAATAGATTAAGAAGGGAGTTAGTTGTTACAATATGCAAGCCCACTCTTAATGTGACCCTTTCAAACTCTGCAGCCTCATGTCTCCTATTTCCCTCTGTCATTTCAAATTCCAGAAATACAGAATTCTGTATAGTTCTTCAAGCATCCAGTCTGCTGATGTTTCTATGTCATCTGCTCCTTTTGACGAGAATTCCCACTCTGCCCTCTTGTCACTGGTAAATTGCTATTTATCCTTTAAACATTATTCTGATAATTTTCTGAAATTTGCCAACTATCATTAATGATGTTATTGTGTTACTTTGATACAACTTTATTACATTTCCTAGTATCCTAGCTTCAAAAGATAGAATTAGGAGTATATCCTTTTTTCTTCAAATGAATGGGCCTGTATTTAATGGAAACTGAGTCAAAATATACAGAACCTCTTTCTGAGGTCTTATAAAGAGAGAGAAAGACACCTGGCAGAGGGAAGCAAAGGAGCACTCCAGGCCTGTGAGTGTGAAGAAGCCAGTGGGATCGACCTAAGAGACCTTGCCTCCTTGGTAGAAACTGAGTTTTATCCATTCAAGAGAACAGGCCCTCTGCAAGGACATCAGTGCACCTGCAGGGCAGGGCCAGGCTCATGTCCTGTCATCTCATGCTGCCTTCAAGAGACAAGTGAGAAGTCAAACTCACATCAGGTAGAAACCAGGCATTCAGGAACTGGCCTAGCGAGGCATGAGAAAACCACGCCTACTTCCTAATGTATGGCTTAAAGTCTATCACACCTTTCTTTTTCAAAACCAGCATTTGCAGGTAAATTCAACCCCCTGCACTCAGTCTAGTTAGATCATCCAGTATGAGCTTCAAGGCCTACGATTTCAACTCAATTAGGGAACAGTGTCCTGCTCAAAATAAGAGAGCCTTGCTAGAAAATGTACTGGTTTTGAGTTGACCTAAGCCCCCAATGGGACCTCTACAGTCCTGAAATCTTTACCTCTCACTTCCTGATATCCTTAGTAACCAGAAACCCATAAGTCAAACACAATTTTACCCTAGTCTGAAAAAAAAAGTTCAATTTAATTCATACACATTCATCTTCAAGGTCTTTTTTTATGAATTCAGATGTGTTTCTTTGCCTTAATTATTAATAGATTATTAATAGGACTTCCAAAATATTAATATAGTTAACATTATGAGTTTCTTTTATACTGCTGTTATAACACTTTATAATTCTCAGAAAGGAAATAGGTCATACTTTTTTATTTTTCTAAATCAAATAAAATCAGAGATGAGTACAGTCATCTTTAGAGATACCTCCCATTCCCTAGTCTCTGAGACTCAGGTCACTAAGACATGACTTCTCCACCATGTGATGC
Source organism: Loris lydekkerianus (assembly GCA_963574355.1). Taxonomy (NCBI): domain Eukaryota; kingdom Metazoa; phylum Chordata; class Mammalia; order Primates; family Lorisidae; genus Loris; species Loris lydekkerianus. The sequence goes on along the minus strand of CAUYPK010111114.1, from coordinate 22,605 downwards.
TACTGAGAATCTTGGTGCCCTATCTTTGGAGAAGGTGGATGATGCTTGCTCCAGAAGTGTGTTTCACAGACTGCATCCCAAATCAGGAGACTTCAGGGAGGAGCTCCAGGGAATGCCACCAGTAGCCTCCTTCTTATATCCATATAGCCTATCCATGTCCTGCTGCAGGACTGGGTCTCCATTTATGATGTCCATAAAGCTCTCAGAAAACTTAAAACTGAGGTTTGGAACTCTACCTGAGTTTCCAAGCAGATCACTTCTGGGGTCAAGTCCCAGTCCTTTCTTTTCCCTGAAGCACAAAATCTATAGGTCTGAAGGGAAGGAAAAAATTTCCTTTTCTTTCTTTTGCTGCTAAGATTGGCTCAGAAAGAGACAAGACTTCTGCAATTTCTAAAGCTGAGTTCACCGTTGGTTTATTGAAAGGAGATATTAATTTTTTTTCTTAAAAAAAAAAAAAAAACACATTCTATTTTGACTTTACTTTAACATAACCTTTGTAAACTTTCTTCCAGCCACTATCAAACCCTCTATATCTAAAGAGGTTATTGGCTTATTACTTTCTATTGTTTGTGCACTTTTCATATAGTCCTCTTATTTTATGTGTCTACTCAGACTGGAAGCTCCCCCCAAAATGGAACCTAGACTCTTTTGTGTGCCCTGCAGCACAAGTGCCTAGTGTGTTATTTAGCAATGGCCCATACACTTAATACCTTGTTATGGAAAAGCATTACTACTGATATCATCTCAGATATTTGGGTCAAATGATGAAAGAAGGAGGAAAGCAATTACAGACCAACCTCATTTCATTACACTTTGCCAATACTGCATTTTTCACAGAAGGAAGGTTTGTGGCAACCCCACGTTGAGTAAGTCCATTGGCAGCTTTTTTCCAAAAAAATGCGTGTTCACTTCCTGTCTCTGTGTCACATTCTAGTAGTTATCACCATATTTCACTCATTTTCATTATTATTACATTTGTTATGTTTATCTGTGATCTTTGATGTTGCTGTTTTAATTGTTTTGGGACACACAAACTGCTCCGTATAAGACTGTGAACTTAACAAATGTGTGTGTTCTGCTTGCTCCAACAACTGGCTGTCCCCCAGCTCTCTTCCTCTCCTTGGGACTCCCTGTTCCCCAGGCACAAAAATATTGAAATAAGGCCAATTAATAATCCTATAATGACCTTGAAGTGTTCAAGGGAAAGGAAGAGTTGCATGCTTCTCAAGTTGAATCAAAAGCTAGAAATGGTTAAGCTCAGTGTGGAAGACAGATTAAAAGCCCAGAGAGGTTGAAAGGTAGGCCTTTTGTGCCAAAGAGTTAGCAAAACTGTGAATGCAAAGGAATGGAAGAAAATTTAAAGAACTACTCCAGTGAACATGCAAATGATACCAAAACAAAACAGCCTTATTGTTGATATGGGGAAAATTATTGGTCTGAATGGAAGATCAGACTTGCTACAGCATTCCCTTAACCCAAAGTCTAGTGCAGAGCAAGGCCCTAACTCTCTTTAATTCTCTCAAAGCAGACAGAGGTGAGGAAGATGGATTAGAAAATCTGAGGCTAAAGGCTGGGCTTGGTGGTTCATGTCTATAATCCTAGCACTGTGGGAGGCCTAGGCGGGTGGATTGCCTGAACTCAGGAGTTGGAGACCAGAGCTGAGGCGAGAGGATCACTTGAGCCCAAGAGTTTGAGGCTGCTGTGAGCTATGTCACCACGGCACTCTACTGAAGGCAACGAGACTGTCTCAAAAAAAAAAAAAAAAAAAAAAAAAATCTGAGGTTAACAGAAGTTGATCTGCAAGGTTTCAAGAAAGAAGCTGTCTTCAGAACATAGTTGTAGAAGATGAAGCAGCAAGTGCCAATGCAGCAGCTGCAGCAAGGTATCCAGAAGATCTAGTTAAGATCATTGACAAAAAGTGGCTACACTAAACAATAGATTTTCAGCATAAATGAAACAGCCTTCTAGCAGACAATGCTATCTAGAACTTTTGCACCTAGACAGGAGAATGGCTGCTTTCAAAACTTCAAAGGAGAGACTGATTCTTTTGTGAGGTGCTAATGACTCTTAAGCTAGTGACCTGAAGTTTAAGCCAATGCTCATTTACTGTTCTGAAAATCCTAGGGCTGTTAAGAATTAGGTAAATCTACTCTGTCAGTGTTCTATAAATGGAACAACAAAGTCTGGATTACAAGTATGTCTGTTTATAGCATGGTTTGCTGAATATTTTAAGCTCACCATTGAAACTGGCTGCTCAGAAAAGAGATTTCTTTCAAAGTCTTGCTCATTGACAATGTACCTGGTCACCCAGGGGCTCTGAAGGAAATATACAAAAAGATGAATGTTGTTTTCATGAAAGCCTATCAACACAAAATCTATTCTGCAAACCATGTATCAAGAATTAATTTCAACTTTTAAGTTGTATTGTTTATCATATATGTTTTGTAATGCTATACCCATCATAGATGGTGATTCATATGATGGATCTAGACAAAGTAAATTTCAAACCTTCTGGAAAGGACTCATCAATTTAGGTGTCATTAAGAATATGATGATTCATGGAAAGAAGTAAAAATACCAGCATGAACAGGAGTTTGATTCCAACCCTGATGCATGACTGTCAAGGGTTCAAGACTTCAGTGGAGGAAGTCACTGCAGATATGGTGGAAATGGCAAGAAAACTAGACTGAGCCTGAAATGGGAATGTGAATTGCCATGATCTCAAGATAAAACTCGAACAAATGCGTTGTCATTGCTTATGCATGAGCTGGAACATGGTTTCTTGAGATGGAATCTACTCCTGGTGAACACTATTGAAATGACAATAAAGGAGTTAAAATATTATATAAACTTAGTTGATGAGGCAGTGGCAGGGTTTGAGAGGACTGACTTCAACTTGGAAAGAGGTTCCACTGTGAGTGAAATGCTACTGAAGAGCATCATATTCTATAAGAAATCTTTCATAAAAGCGAGAGTCCACTCATGTGGCAAATATTGTTATCTTATTTTGAGAAATTTCTACAGCCACTCCAGACTTCAGCAACCAACACCCTGATCAGTCAGTGGCCATCAACATCCAGGTGAGACCCTCCACCAGCAAAACGATCATGACTTGCTAAAGACTCAGACGATTATGAACATTTCTAACAAACTAAATATTTTTAGTTAGGGTTTATACATTGTTCTTTAGACATACTGCTATTGAAAACACAGTAGGCCTCAGTAGTGTGCAAACATAAATTGCACCAAGAAGCCAAAAAATTCATGTGATTTGCCTTGTGGGTAATATTGGCTTTATTGATGTGGTCAGGAATGGAAACTGCATTATCTGTGAGGTATGCCTATAAGCATCCAAAAAGATAAATGATCAGATTAAAAAAATTCCAGAGTATTGGAAATTTGAGAGTACTTTCCAATATATTGAAAAAAATAATATGTGCAAAATAATACATTTTGTGCCTTAGTAAGCTTAACTCTCTTTTCTGTACACTTTTGTTTCTCAGCTATTGGTTTTATGTAACTAGGGCACTGAAAATTTAAAAGATTTTCCTCAATACTAGAATTTTTTTTTATTTTTATAGCTTTTGTTTGTTTGTTTGTTTTGAGACCGGGTCTTGTTATGTTTCCCAGGCTGGTCTCAAACTCCTGAGCATCAGCAATCCTCCCAACTCAGCCTCTCAAGGAAGAGAGATGACAGGTACACATCATCAAGCTTGCCTCAAGGCTCAAAGTTCACTATGACGGAACCAGTTTCAGACCCTTGCCTGTAGCCTTCAGCCTATTGGTGTAAGCTTCTTCATTATCACCGCAACCACTTATTGATGTGGTTACTATTCACAATAAATAGATTAACAAATGTTTTTAGTAGAACATAAGGAATATGTAGTTTCTATCTCACCTCACCAGCAGTAATAATAATTCTGAATGTAAAATAGGGAGGGCTTATGCCAAATAGAGGGTAAATAATGGTGGCAGAATGACCCAGGTATATCTGTCCTGTACGTATTCTTGGAGTCCAGATTGAAAATAGATGGTAATTATTAAGTCAAAGAATTGCTGACTATATGACCAGCCATAATCGACACAGGATTTGACTAATCCTGGTCATCTTTTGGGGGGGAAACAGAATTTGCAGTAAAGCAACCCAGCCTCCCCACTTCCACGTCCTAACTGTGGGAGAGAGAGAATAGGTACTGCAGGTCAGATGTTGCTGGAACAAGAAGAGAAGGGTCAGAGAGAAGAAGAGGCAGAACTGAGAACAAAAGTGTCACAGGGATACCTGCTTTCCTACCATTGGAAAGCTCTTTGCCTAAACAATTGTTACACTGCAAAATGTTAACAGTATTTAGCCATTAAAAAGACAAGGCAGATGACTTTACCAGAGTGAAATAGGCTCCAGAACATATTATGTGGGGCAGAAAAATAACAATGTAGAACAGTATATGTAATATGCTATTATTTGTATAAGTGAATAAATACATACAGGATACATATATGCTTGCATAAATATAGAACATATTTGGAAGAATATTTAAAATGTGGGAACCTTGGGAGTGATGAACAATGAAAGGCTTCCATGTAGGACCACGCAGAATGGAAACATAACCCTCCAGGGACACTAATTACAAATGCTCTGGCTACTCAAAATGTGGTCTACCTGGGAATGTATTAGAAATAAATATCATCTTAGCTTTTACCCTAGACTTACTTAATCATAACATAGCTTTAAAGAGGGCCTCCAGTTGTTTCTTATGTGCCTTAAATTTTGAGAAATGCTGATACAGACTACAAAATGTATAGAGCTTTCTAGAGTTGCGCCGTGAATACCCTTTATAACCAAGAGTAAATGAGGCACTCATGCATAAGGGGTGGAAAGAAGTCTGCATTTTAGAACGTTGTTCTGTCTTTTACATTTTGAGTCATGAAAAAGATTCATATGTATGGAAAAATAGGACTGCACAGTGGCTTTAGCCTATAATCCTGGCACTCTGGCAGGCTGAGGCAGGGAGATCAGTTAAGGTCAGGACTTCAAGATCAGTCTAAGCAAGAGTGAGGCCCATCTCTACTGCAAATAGAAAAAGTAGTGGTGGTGTCCTCCGGAGGCTGAGGCAAGAGGATTGCTGGGGCACAGGAGTTTGAGGTTGCTGTAAGCTATGATGACACCACTGTACTACAGCCAGGGTAACAGCAAGATTCTGTTTCAGGAACAAAAATTAAAAAAAGAAGGAAGGAAGGAAAGAAGGAAGGAAGGAAGGAAGGAAGGAAGGAAGGAAGGAAGGAAAGAAGGAAGAAAGGAAGGGCAAGAAAGGAAGAAAGAAAGAAAATAAGACTTTACAGCCTAACGGGGAGGTTTTAACAATTGAAAGTAACTGAATATTATGAAATTAGATGTTGTTGAATTGTCCTGCTTCCTGGTCCCCAACACTTTTGTACTGACACATATGAGATAGCACCAAACTAATATTTTGCTTCAGACAAGAGTCAAAATTTAGGTTGCACCTCAGAATTATTTTGTCATTTCAATAACAAGCAAATGCTACACTATAAATGAGAAAATGCATAAAATTGAAAAATTTAATTTTATTTATGCCTTAGAATGGGTAGTACATTCATATTATCCAGAAAATACAGAAGGGATACAGTTGCCCTTCTCTACCTCTACACTCAGTTAGCCTGGCTCCTTTTCTAGGTACACCTAATATGAAGAGATTTTGTATTTCTAGAGAGAATTTCTACATATAAACAAATTTATATATTTTTTCCTCCCACTTTTACAGAAAAGATTGCATAGTATATATTATAGCATACCTTGCTTTTTCTGAATAACATTAGATCATGGTGATCATTCCATATTACACAAGGACCATCTTCAGAGCTGCTGCAACCCAGTGTAAGAATGTATCATTTTGTACCCCCTCTACTGATGCAGGCTTTTAGTATTACAAACAATGTTGTAATGAGTAATCTATTTCATACATGACTGAATAAAGTCTGGGATAAATTCCCAAAAGAAAACCTGTTGGGTTGCATTGTTAATTCTGTGAGATAGTGCCAAATTGCCAATTTACACTCAACTAGCGACATAGGCGAGCACACTGTCTCATCAAATCTTTAGATCTTTGCTAATATTATAATTTTAAAATGATATTCTAGTTATTTTAATTTGCATTTCTGTTTTTGTGAATATGATTGAGCATTTTTTCACATGTGTAAGAGTAATTTTTATTTTCTTTTATATCATCAGACTGTTGGTCTTTTCCTTAATGATTTATACAAGCTCTTTTTGTAGATAGTGCATCTGCCTGTGCTATGATTAGAAAATATTTTCCTGGTTTATTATTTGTCTTTTGACTTTTTTGTTTATCTTGCAGAACTTTACTTTTTCATACAAAAATTTATTAATATTTTATTTTATGGCTTCTGAATTCTGTGACATATTCAGAAATAGCTTTCTTACCTCTCCCCCCCTTTTTTTTGAGACAGAGACTCACTCTGTCACCCTGGCTAGAGAGTGCCTTGGCATCATAGCCCACAGCAGCTTCAAACTTCTAAGCTCAAGCAGTCCACCTTCCTCAGCCTCCAAAGTGCTAGGATTACAGCCATGAGACGCCACTCCCAGCCCAAAAATTTTTTCAAAAGAAAATCTTCAAAGCTTTTTTGTAGTTCTCTTACAGCTTCATTTTTCACATGTAAATATTTGAGTCAACTGAAATTTGTGTTGACGTAAGTTAGGAGGAACAGATCCAAGTTTATTTTTCCTTATATTTTCTAGATGTCTATCAGTAGTGCAAACAGTACTTTTAAAGAAATCATTTTCCTATTGACTTGAAATGCTATTTTTATAATATACTAAATTCTAAATCTAAATGTTCTTATTGATTCTTTCAACATATACAATATATTGAAACAAAATTCTATATTTAGGGTTGGGCATGGTGGTGCACGCCTGTAATCCCAGCACTCTAGGAGGCCGAGGCAGGTGGATTGCCTGAGCTCATAGGTTTGAGATCAGTCTGAGAAAGAGTGAGACCCCTGTCTCTAAAAATACCTGGGCATTTTGGTGGGCGCCTGTAGTCCCAGCTATTTGGGAGGCTGAGGCAAGAGAATTGCTCGAGCTCAGGAGTTTGAGGTTGCTGTGAGCTATGACACCAGAGCACTCTACCAAGGGTGACAAAGTGTGACTTTGTCTCAAAAAAAAAAAATCTATATTCAATATATAGAATATAGTTTATCCCTATATTCTAGGCTTTCTGCATAATTTCTTAGATACCATTATTTCTTTTAAAAATAAACTTTAAAATTAGCCAGGTGTGGTGGCTCACCTTATAATCCTAGCACTCTGGGAGGCCAAGGTGGGTGGATTGCTTGAGCTCAGGAGTTTGAGACCAGCTTGAGCAAGAGCAAGACCCCATCTCTAAAAATTAGCCGGAATGTGGTGGGTGTCTGTAGTTCCAGCTACTTAGGAGGCTGAGGCAAGAGGATCACTTGAGCTCAAGAGTTCGAGTTTGCTGTGAGCTACAATGCCACCATACTCTATCAAGGGTGACAAAAGTAAAACTCTGTCTCCAAATAAATAAATAAATGAATAAATAAATAAATAAATACTTTAAAGTCAGATTATCTAAAGTAAAGTCATCTTTGTCTTTTTATTGAATTACCTCCGTATGATAATGAGTCTTCCTATTCAAGAATATTGTATGCCTTTCCACTTGTTCAAGGTGTTTTGGGAGTTTAGTTGTAGTTTAAAGTTCTTTTTTTTTTTTTCCCCAATAGATTTTGCACTTTCTTTTTTTTTGGCTTTTTAAATGGTTTTTGATTCTATTTTATCTTCTAAACTAACTAGTTGATATATGTAAATAAGTTGGCTGTTCTTTTCTATATACTCATTTCATACTCAGCTAATTTACTGAATTACCTTATCATCTATAAAGGCTTTTCAGTTATTTTAGAGTTGTCAAAAATACAACAATGATATTTGCAAAGTGATCATTTTATCTCTTCCCTTTCTATTTTTTATACTTTTCATTTCTGTATCCTTTCCAGTGGTAAGGGCTATCATCTCCACAACAGTATGGAATCATGGTGACAGAAGATATTTTTACCTGTCTCCCAATATTAATGGGACTTCTCCAAGTGTTTCCCATTAACATGGCTTTGGAGTTGAAATAGAGATATTTTACATATTATGACTATTCATTTGTATCAAGTTAGGTTTATTTATTTATTTTTTAGGACATAAAAGTGTAAGTTTATTTTATATTAGAAAAATAGGAGAGAATGGGGAGAAGAGATGAGAGAGAGAGAGCAGAGAGTGAGAAGGAAAGACGGAGGGGTCAACTTGGAGTTCAGTGACTAATGAAATTGCTAGAGACCTCTTAGACAGAGATAATATCTTATTTTTTCTGAATTGGTAGTAACCAAAATTAATTTTCATATCATACCATGTGATATCTCAGGTAAGATGAGATAATAACAATACATATTTTATTATTATTTTTTATTTTTATTTTTTTTGCAGTTTTTGGCTGGAGCTGGATTTAAACCCATCACCTCCAGCATATGGGGCTGGCACCCTATTCCGTTGAGCCACAGGCACCGCCCCATAGTTTACATTTTATGGATTATACAATATTTATACATGTGGTAATTATCTCACTGTATTCCCAGCATAACTCTTTTATGTATTTATTTATGTATTTATGTATTTATTGAGACAAGGTCTCACTCTGTGGCTAGGGCTAGAGTACAGTGATGTCATCAGGGCTCACGATAGCCTCTAACTCCTAAGCTTAAATAATCCTTATGCCTCCCTCAGTCTCCTGAGTAGCTGGGACTTACAGGTACATTCCACCATGCCTGGAAAATTATTTTATTTTTTATAGAGACAGAGTTTTGCTATTGCCCAGGCTTGTCTCAAATTCCTAGGCTCAAGGATGCTAGGATTATAAGCATGAGCCATCACATCTAGCCTCCCACCGTAATTCTTAATTAGGAATTTTAGGCATAAAAAGGCTCAGCTATAAAGCAACATTTAGAAAACATGTCTAAAAATACCCATCTCAGCATTTAAAAAAATTATTTTGCCATGTGCCAGCTTCTATCTGATCATTAGAGATGATATATAAGCAACAAGGAAATGTTCCTACTTTGGAAACACAATAAAGAGGCTGAGAACGGAAGATATTTGAAAATAAACACTCTTAGAGGACACGGTATTTTCTATAGAATTCACTATATATTCCTAGTCCCTTGTGAACAAGGGGCAATTTAAAACATAATTTTTCCTTGTAGTTAAAGCAATGAGTTTCTTATTACTAGAGGCTGAACCTATGGTACAAAGTGAGAGGAGTCCTGCAGGAACAGATTTAAGGATCAAAAATGTATGAGTAATAATTGAAGCCACAGGATTTGATGACATCATCCAGAATAATGTACTCTAGAAGGAGAAGAGAAATAAATCAAAGATGAAAGCCCAATAAAACCAGTAAGAAGGGTGCGTAGAAGAAGTAAATTCTAAAAAAGAGAATGAAAGAGAAAAGCAACAGTGAAAGGAGGAAAACTATAAGAAAATGTGTTGCTTCCTTTCAGCAGGAGACACTGTCTTCTAGTAATTTACCAAAATGACAAATGCAAAGGGAAAGAGGGGAGGCACTTGATACGTGTTCTCTAGGCCTTTTAGAAAACATGGAGTTAGTTGGATGTGGTGGCTTGTGTCTGGAATCCCAGCACTCTGGGAGGCTGAGGCAAGTGGATTGCCTGAGCTCACAGGTTCAAGACCAGCCTGAGCCAGATGAGACCTTGCCTCTCAAAAAAAGATAGCTGGGCATTGTGGCGGGCACCTATATTCCCAGCTACTTGGGAAGCTGAGGCAAGAGAATCGCTTGAGCCCAAGAGTTTGAGGTTGCTATGAGCTATGACACCACAGCACTCTACTGAGGATGACCAAGTGAGATTCTGTGTCAAAAAGAGAGAGAAAGAGAGAGAGAGAGAGAGCGAGCATAGAGTTGTTCCTTTGACCACATATATGCTAATCTATAAGAAAGGTGATATTGTAGATATTAGGGAATGGGTACTGTTCAAAAACGCCACACAGTTGTTACCATGGTAAAACTGGGAGGGTCTACAATGTTACTGAGCATGCTGTTGGCACTGTTGTAAATAAAAGTTAAGGGCAAGATTCTTACCAAGAGGATTAATGTTCATATTGAGCATATTAAGCACTCTAAGAGCCGAGATAGCTTCCTGAAATGCATGAAGGAAAATGATCAGAAAAAGAAGGATGTCAAAGAGAAAAGTACCTGGGTTCAACTGAGGCGCCAGCCTGCTCCACCCAGAGAAGCCCACTCTGTGAGAAGCAATGGCCTGAGCTTCTGGAACCCATTCCCTATGAACTCATGGCATAATAGGTGTGCATCATTCACACAGGAGAGACAAGAGAGCCAGTTGAATGGAAGCATAAGGTGCTGGAACCTATTCTCCTGAGAATTCATGGCATAATAGGCATAACAGGCATTGTCACATTCTTTGGAAAGGCCCCGGAGCTGCTGGAAGCTTTTCCCTATCAATTCATGGCATAAGAGATGTAAAAAATTAAAGGCTACCTTAAAAAAAAAAAAAAAAAAGGAAAAACGAAAGAAAAAACTAAGAAAATGTGTTATTGAAACAAAGGAAGGAGGAAGCTTTAAGAAGTTATCAAACAGCATCAGAAGCTTTGGAGACTGAAATAATTGTCAGGATTGAAAAGAATCTGCTGACATTAGCAACAAGGAAATCATAGGTAAATATGACAGGAACAATGTCAGGATACAGTGACTGTTGTCTGCCCTGCATGTCTTTCTCCCCTTCACCTGGCAATAATTCCTGCTTCCCTATGCCAAGGAGGAGATACATGACTCAGGCTGCTGTAATATACCATGGCATCCCCTGTCTGCAGAGCTAGGTAGTGTTTGCCCCACAGTAGGTGCTGTGACCAAGATGGACCAGTCTGAACCTTTACCCCGGACTTTTCTATCTGGAATCAATGATGAACCAATATGTAGAGATGACAGATGAAGAACGGGGCTGGGGAAAGAGCACATACCTATGAAAGAGAAATATCAGTCCTACCTCTTTTGTCTAAAACTTAACTCCATTCACTTAATCCTATGAGCTTCCTCAACATCCTTCAAGTAATTTCCAATGCTTCCTACTGGTTTCTTTCAGTAACAAAAGAATAAAGATTAATAGGTAAAAGTCAAATTGTAATTGGCTTAGAAATGGATGGTATAAAATACTTCAGAATAATCATAACAAGAAATGGATAGGAGTGATATAAATAAAACTGCAAAATTTTACTGAAGGTCATAAAAGAAGTCTTGAACAAATGGGAAGTCCTACCACGTTCTTAGGTAACAATGACTCTCATAAAGATGTCAGTTCTTCTCAAATTAATTTATAGGTTTAATGCAACTCCAATCAAAATCCAAATAGGGTATCTTTTGGAGCTTGAAACAGCCATTCTGGAGTTGATTAGCTAGAAAAAATAGAGAATTAAAAACATTTTAAAAAAGAAAATTGATGAGGGGAAGGGTGAACATCTATTAAGTATTCCCCTTGGCTCAAAGGATCCCATAGGGTTCCTCTGTAACTCTCTCTCTTCCTCAAAGTGACACAATGTTGGACACAGTTAATTGATGCATGGATATTCTCTCTTTTGCTTAAAGTAACTTTAATAAAATATAATTAAAGTAAATTTTTGTCACTTGTAACCAACAGAGTCCTAATTCAAGAACTTGCCCCATCATGTGCTAAAAGGTATTAAATCAACACATGAATTATACAGAATACGATAGTATAAACCTTTATAAGCATATCTTTGGGACAGAATAAATAACCAAAAGTAGATACTGTCTATTACTTATAAGAGTGGTGTAAATAATAAAGTTGGTATCATGTTGCAATGCATGTTCAGTAGGTGGGTTAACTGTAAAACGGGTGGGTTCAAAACCGGCCCCAGCCAAAAACTGCAAAAACTTGTTACATTTTCAACTTATGAGATAAATAAATTCCAGATATTAAATGTGGAAAGTCCTCACTGTAAAAGAAACAAATATTCAAACACAATACTGAAATATAGTCAATATTTTTCAAAGTGCTGGTTAAAATAAATAGAAGAGTATTTAGGAAACTACTTATTATTGAGCTGGAGGAAGAATTTGTCTAAGTACAAAATCAATGAGCTCAATCACCAAGGAATCAAAATAAAAAATTTGACTACATGAGAAATTTAAGAGTCTATACAACAGAAACCATCAAAAATGGAAAATTAAATTATAAAGCAGCAAATCTCTCAACATATTTAACGAAAAGCATGTAGCAGTTTAACTCAATAATGAAAACACTGAAATGTCAATGGAAAAAGTATGACAACATACAGACAAATCTCAGAAACAGAAATACAAATGACCAATAAATGCATGAAACAATTCGCTTTTCATAGCTTCAAAGCAAGATATCGATACACATTATTTTATTCTATTAAAAATTAAACATATTAAAATTAATAAAACTTAAGGCTGGTGAGATGGTTTCAAAAATAAACATGATCAAACTCTCCTGTTGAGAGTTTAAACTGGTATGTGTATTTTAGAAAACAAGTAGTAACATATTAAGAACTTTATAAGAGGTCCAGGGTCTTTGACCCAAATTCCCTTTCTAGAATCTAATCTAGTATAATTATTAAAAGCATAAATTGTAGCACTTGTTCTTAAAAGCATAAATATGCATGAAAGCATAAAGCTGACAGCCAGAGGAAGGAGAGGATTAGAAAGAGATGGGGGCATTAGCACCTGGTCCAAGTCATAGAGTTTCCCAGAACAGCCCTGGTTCCTCAGAATCTGTGATCCATCTTAGGAGTCTTCCAAATAATCCTCCCTTTGCCCCTTTTAGTTCCTGCCCCTCACGCAGAAGCAATTGACAAACATAACCACTCTCGCCCAAATATAGGGTGTCCACAAAGTTCGTGCACATAAACTTTGTGGACACTCCGTGTGTAACTTTTGGTAACAGGTAATGATTGCTTTGAGTCATTACACTTGGTTCTAGTTCAAGCTTAAATTAGTTTGGAACTAAAGTGGATTCAATACCAGCACCTTCCAGAGTGTCTACCTAAAGAAGATATTAGATTGACCTAGCCTGAGCAAAGTGAGACCCGTCTCTACTAAAAATAGAAAAAATTAGGCAGGCCTTGTGGTGAGCACCTGTAGCTACAGGAGGCTGAGGCCAGAGGGTCATTTGAACCCAGGAGTTAGAGGTTGCTGTGAGCTAGGCTGAGACCATGGCACTCTAACCCAAGCAACATAGCAAGATTCTTTCTCTCCACCCCCCCACATATAGAGATAGCTAGCTAGCTATACACATATGAATTACACATGTATATATATACATGAATTACATATACATTACATATATTAGATTGGCAAATATAATAATTGATATGTATATGTATATACACATGTATATATATTTGCCATGTATACATTGCCAATATATATACATGTGTATATACATATACATATCAATTATTATATTTGCCAATCTAATATAGATATATGACAATTGACAATATGTAAGTGACAATTATACAGTTATATATACATATATATATACATGGATTACATATATATACATATATGGCATAGATTGGCAAATCCATCTCAGATGAGAAGTGTTGATAAGATTTTTGACAAAGACAAAGTCATGGTTCCTAGAACAAAGAGATTAGAAGCCAAAATGAGAAAAAAAAAATGACTGGACTTAGTCCCGATTTATGAAATAGAACTACTTCATGTGGTGCTGTTGGTAAGTGATTAGGTAGCAATGATTACATAATACATAATGAAATTCATCATCTTCAGTGGAAGCTATTGATTTTTGTCCTCCTTGAAAATTTTTAATGTAGTTGACTACCATTTCTTGTCTTTTTGCTTAACATTCAAAATTTCACCTTTTCCTGGGACTTCTCATTTGTCATGTTTCCCCCTGGTTTTAAATAATAGTTGAATTAGTTTAAATAAAGACTAGATTGCTGTAATAAGAGACAAAAAATACTTAAATGAGTTAAAGAGTTATCTCTCATATAATTTTAGTGCATGTAGTCCAGGAATAATGATGTGGCCCAATGGTTTAGGGAACCCAAGATCCTTTTAATGTATGACATCCAATGGCTATGACCCTCATCCATGTGGTCCAAATTACCTCACTATATCATATTTGCATTCAATCTCATGTAAACCAGGGAACAGTATTCTTTCCTATAAAAAGCATGATTCAGAAATTGCCAACATCATTTCTACCATCGGAACCTAGTCTTATAGCCACAGTTAGCTGTCAGGAGGCTGAGAAATGTAGCCTTTACTTGGGGAACCATGTACCCAGCTAAACCTCTACTTAATAGAACATTAGCACTTTATAATGCTGATGATTATACCTCTTTAGTCTAGATCTTTCTTCTGAGGTTCAGAACTATTTATTCAACTATTCACTGGGCATTTGCTTATTTAACAAATAAGTAAGCACCTGTGTTGTCAACCCCCCCCTCCAAAAAAAAAAGATGTTTCAACTTAGATGTTATTTAGACCTCAATCGTCTCCAAAGCTGACCATATTATATGCCCTACATCTCCTCCTTCCTATGTAGGTCATTTGCAACATCATTCAACCAGCTACTCTAGTGAGAAGTTGAAGGTGTCTCATTCTTATATTCTCCCCCTCTCTCACCAAAATGGTCCCCAGGCCTACTCAAATCTACCACCTGAATAGATCTCTATTCTGGCCACTTTCCCCTACATACCTCCTTTTAACTCTATCAGCTTTTTAAAACTGAGGTATAGCACATATATAGTAAAGTATGTAGAGTGCTCTGATATAATGTAAAGGCTGATGAATTTTACATATGTACACACCCACTTAACCCTGTTCCAGATCAAGGCACTTCTCAAAATTCTTTGTGTCCTTTTCCAGTCAAGCACAGTTTCTCTTGTTCAGATAATTGTTTCAGCCTTTTCATTGGTTGTGTCTAATGCAATAAACTCACCATCTTTCAGTTTCTTTATGTGTCTCTGTCTGTCTAAAACTCTCTCTCTCTCTGTATATATATGTGTGTTTGTGTGTTTTATATATACACACACAACACACATACATATGTATATGTTTTTTTCTTTTTTTTTTTTTTTAGAGACAGAGTCTCACTTTATCACCCTCAGTAGAGTGTTGTGTCGTCACAGCTTACAGCAATCTCCAACTCCTGAGCTTAAGCATTTCTCTTGCCTCAGCCTCCCAAGTAGCTGGGACTACAGGCACCTGCCAGAATGCCCGGCTATTTTTTTGTTGCAGTTTGGCTAAGGCCGGGCTCGAACCTGCCACCCTTGGTATATGGGGCTGGCGCCCTACCCACTGAGCCACAGGCACCACTCATTTTTCCTTATCCCTGGGACTTTAATCTCACTCCTCTTCTCCCTCTCCTTTTTGGGTAATCCTGTAACTCATATTCTCAGTTAAGACATCATTTGTGTCAAGAAGCCCTATCAGCTGCTGGTATGAGGATATGCCCAAAGGATTTTGTTATGGTTATCTTAGCTTGAGAAAAAGAGGGAAAAAATTATGTTGAATATGTTTTGATGTAGAATATATTGTTTTGGGTAAACTGTAATTAGAGATAATGTTTTGCTGGGTCAGCGAGACCTGGTCACAGAAATATTTTCATTCCGTCTTAAACATGCTGCTTTATATAAGTTAATTATAGTAGCAAATTAGTAATATTCAAGCCCTTGCTCCTTTGAGCAGTTCTCAGGACAAATAAGCCATAAAAAGTAGGCCTGTATTTATTTTTAACTAACTTTTTATAATTTACATATAGTAAAGTATATATATCTTAGTATACAGTTCAATGGGCTTTGATGACTACATACATCTGGGTTACCAATATCCCAGTTGACTTGTAGAACTTTTCCAGCATCCCAGATAGCTCCTTTGTATCTTTTTATCCATCCAAGAGGCAGCCACTGTTCTGATTTCTATCATGATCCATTGGTTTCCATGTATTTGAATGCCATATAAGTAGAACCATACTGATATGTACCCTCCTCATATGTTTGGCTTCTTTTGCTCAGCAATGTTCTTCAGATTCAGATATGTTGTTGCCTATCTGAGTAGTATGTTCTTTTTTTTTTTAATCACCAAATAGTATTCCAATTAGTATTTATACCACAATCTATTTAATCATTTTATCAATTCTTTTTTTTGGTGGACTTAAGAATTGTTTTCTTGTTTTGGACTATTATAGATAAAGCTATTATGAACATTCTTACACAAGTCTTTTTGTGAACGTATGTTTTTATATTTAATAAAAATCTTGAAGTAAAAAAGCTGGATCATAGAATAGGTATATGTTTATCTTTATTAGAAAAGATAGTTGAACAATTTTCCAAAGTGTTGGTACCACTTTACACTCCAACTAGAAAATGTACACAAGTTCTGGTTGTTCTACATCCACACCAAATTTGGAGTTGTCTGTCTTTTTCATGTTTGCTCTTTTAGAAATGTGAAATAGTATCTTACTGCAGTTTTAATTTTTATTGTTCTGATTACTAAAAATGTTAAGGGTAGGCTTCTGTTCTGGAATCTTTAAAGTATGACCCTCGTGCTTTTCCTTATAGATTGACTATTCAAGCTCTAGTTGTCACTCTGAATTATAGGCAGAAAGACCAACAAAGGATACAGGTACTGCACTCATATATTGGCTGAATCTTTCCCAGAATCAGGGGCTTCTGCTTATATCTCATTGGTCAGAATTATGTCATGTGGCTATTCCACCTGCCAGGAAGGCTGGAAAATATAATTTTAAAAATTGATCTTCAGGTATCAGTTGCTGTGTAACAAATCAACTCAGACCCTAATGGCTTAGAATGTGAATGTGTTTTTCTCACAAGTAGGCCATTTGGGCAAACCTCAGCAGAAACAGCTTGTCATCAGCCTAGAGGCAGTAAATGCTGGCTGCCAGCCAAGAAGACTTACATAGTTGGAAACACGGTTATAACACCTACAGATGACCTTTTCATGTGGCTTCTTGGCTTCCTGCACCATGATGGCTGAGTACTAGGGGTGAGGGTCCCAAGAGAAACTCACATGGAAACTGTATTGCCTTTTATGCCCTGGGAAATCACACTGGTGCTGCACTTCATTCATTGTGGCAAATACCAAGGTCTGTCTGCCCAGTTAAAGGAGAGGTGAAACAAATTTCATATTTTGACCTGGGGGTGACAAGGGCTGGAAGAGCAAGTGGGATCAAATTATTGCTGTGGCCATTTGGGGGAAATATATTGTGATACAAGTGGGAGTATTGCTTTCCCCAACCAACCAAATTGCAGTTCTCTTTACAAGAAAGATGTGGTAAATAGATATTAGGTAAGCAAGCTGAATTTCTGTCATGTTGTTTACAAATATAAAAATATAATTTTTAACTTTCCCGGTATTTCCCCATAGCAATCTCCATGAGGGCAGCACCAAAGTTGTCTATCCTATTAATTATTGGTCCCTAGGGCCTAAAGGAAGAAAATAAGACATTCAAGAAATATTTATTAGTGAATAAGATTACACTAAATAAAACTATATAGAATATCAGTTTTGGAAAAATGAACTGTTATGTAAAGTATTAGGAAAGAGTGTAACTATTGAAATTTTAAGTAAAAAATGTCTAATATACATATGTTAAGAATTAAAACAAATCTCACCCACCATTTAAAATAGAAAACAAAACAAAATACTACTTTCTTTTTTAGAAATCTGTGTACAGATAAATGGCTGTGAGATTATTACGTGGAGAGAAGGATCTCTCAAAAAGGTTAAGACATCCGTCAGTAAGGCTATCAGAGGCTATAAGCCAGTCCTCATGATTTTCTCATATTGGTTTAGAATATCCAAACACTGACCATTATTTGCTATTTCTGGAAGCAGTTTGGAAACTACAGTCTCTCTAATTTTTCTTGGATCAGTATTGACGTGAAGAATTTGTTCATTCAGTAAGCTAGCTCTTCTTCATCCTTAAATAAATCAATGGGGTACATAGTTTAAAATCTTTTCTGACCTACGTCATTTAATATATCTAAATCTTTTCATTATTTTCAGTGGCTTTATAATCTCTTTCAAAGAGATCTTCAAAGTTTTTGGGTTTCTCTGGTCCATTTAATAACCAGTTTCGTATGAACCATATTTTTGCTGGGCATGTTCCTTAGGACTGTGTGTGACAAATATCCTCATACTGTGAGCCTTTTAACATGCAGCTTTGATCATATCATGCCTCTACTCAAACTATTTCAATGGCTGCCCATCAGCACAGAAAACTGTAAATAAACTTCTAAGAATGACATACAACGCCCTTCACAAGCTGTCTCCTCAGCTCTTACCACTCTTTAGTCAGAATAATTATGGCTACAGAGACATGCTTTTTTTTTTTTTTTTCTTTTGAGACAGACTCTTACTATGTCACCCTCGGTAGAGTGCCATGGTGTCACAGCTCACGGCAACCTCAAACTCTAGCACTTAAGCGATTCTCTTGCCTCAGCCTCCCAAGTAGCTGGGACTACAGGCCCCCACCACAATGCCCGGCTCTTTTTTGTTGCAGTTGCCATTGTTGTTTAGCTGGCTCTGGCTGGGTTTGAATCTACCTGCCTGGGTGTATGTGGCTGGCGCCGTAACCACTGTGCTATGGGGGGTGGAGTGGGGGTACTGAGCCTAAGCCATGCTTTCTTGTGTTTCAGAAAGTCTGGTAAGTGTTTGCTCCCAATTTCTCTCCCCCTTGTCCATGTGAAAAACTCTTACTCATCCTTCACTATCATCTTGAGCATGATTTCCTCAGTCATTTCTTCCCTAATTTCTCATCAGAGGTTGGGTGCATTTTCCTTGTCTTGCATTTAAATATATAAATCTCAATTAAGGCTTGCTTTTATTTTTTCCCCCCACTTTTCTTCACAGCAAGTAGTTCTACACAAAATCAATACCGAGGACATCAAGTGTAATAGTTTCTTTCAATAGCACTGGTTGTTCCTTTCTCTCCCGATATCTTTTTGAAGAAGACAGATATGAGGGGAAAGGAAGGATCCCACTCTTTTGTGGCCCTTTCTAGACCTAATATTGACAAAAGAAGGAGAAGACAGGTGGAGAGCAGGGATGTACCTCCCGGAATGCCAGGGTGGAAGGGGCCCTGTGAGTGACTTGGGAGGTGCTCTCAGGTGAGACTCAAAGGCCCGTGGATACACGGCCTTCCTTCTACCTGCTTCCTTCACCAAATAAGGAAGTCTTAGGGGATCTTCCCCATCTGCCTGTGGAACAACCCAGTCATCTTCTCTGCCTTGACAGGGGGTTCTTAGTGTAGTGCTGCCACAGGCAGTTAGGGTGATCAAAGAGAAAAGCCCCCTCACACCCCCAGCCCCCCACTCCCCCCACCCCCCACACGCACACACACACAACAGGAAGTTTCTTTAATAGCCATGGATATATGAACTTACCTAAACAGTCAGACAAAGCAGAAAACAACCTAGGGTACTCCCAATTGAATCTACAGACTTTTCAAGTTCCCCATTGTGCCCCACTTATGAAGAGTGAGACATTTCTGGAGCCATTCTCTACAAGAATTCCAATCCTTCTGCTCCTCTCCCTGCCTGATGGTCTGAAAACTGCAATGGCCTTCCAGCTCTCCAGCTGCAAGTAATTGATGCAAACCAGCCCCAGCACATTCCAGAGTGTTTATTGAGAAGCTGGGTGAGTTGAAGGTGAATTTTCTAACTACAGCATATCTTGTAGCTCATAGTAGGAGGCCCAGGGTTGCTTTCCTTTTGTTCATTTCTACTCATAGTCTTTCCACACTTTTGATGGTTATCCCTACATTATTGTAAGAGAGATAACATGTTAGTGGCAAGGAGTGTGAAGATAGATTGCCAGGGGTTAAAATTTTTGGATTATAAACCTGAGGAGTTCCACAAGAATGTAGGACTCACTAATACTAAAACCAGGATGGTGGTCATCCCAGAACTTTGCTACTTACTAGCTGTATGACTTTTTGTAAGTTATTTGACCTTTCAGTGCTACAGATTATTCAAGCCCAAAATGGAGATAATAATAGTATTCCAGTATCATGAATGTATTGTATTATTGGAGTTTAAAAAAGTGACCATTTGTAATGTATGTGTTACTGGCATATGTGTTTGTTAAATCAAAAAAATTAAGAAAGACATTATTTTCCTCTGAGCCAATGGTGGACATTGCAATATTGCAGCATCCAAGCAATGTTTTAATTTTTCTGCTATTATCTTAGGGGTAAAAGTGAATTTCTCATTTATCTACATACGAAGTCTGACACTTAAGTTCAAGAACTCATGCTAGAAAAAGAGCTACATACTTCATTGCTGAATATCACTACTGTCACCTTCAAAGTACACCCTTGGAAGCTGTGCACCAATGCTAGTGCCTAGTCCACTCTTCAAAGCAATCTTAGAACTCTTTTTCTGGAATAGCCATCAGAGCTATTGCTGTGCATGGTCTGACAATAAAGTTGACAAACTCACCACCCTGCACTTATGTTGGCAGCACTGCCTAAACAACTTGGTGAGGTTTCCTAAACTTGGTACATCAGTGTCTCACAGCTGTGTTTGTGTCAACAGGTGGCGATGTCTTGCTGAGTGGCATTCACTGCTGCTGTTGCGTGTTTTGGTGTACCATACAATGATAGCTCTGATGGTCACTCCAGGAAAAAAGTTCCAAAATTTCTTTGAAGGGTAGACTGGGCACTGGTGTCAGTGCATAGCTTCCCAAGAGGAGTACTTTGAAAATGACTATAGTAATATTCAGCAATGAGGCATGTAGGACATTTCCTAGAGGAGCTCTTGAAATTAGTTGTCAGACCTCCGTATCTGCACTATACAAATTCTGTCTAATTGAGTTTTACCATCTAATTTTCACATATAACAATACATACTCAAAAATAAAGTTTACACAGTAACATTGACTACGAAGTGGCACAAGTAAAAAGTGATATAGATGTAAATGAGGGTACCCATTGTGAAGAATGCCCTCCAACCCCCGACCCTCTTTTCTTTCTGCTTTTAAGGCTGCCTTGAACAAAGCTCTGTTATAACAGTTGTGGTATTGAATTAGAATTGTGTGCCTATGACCACATGAGAGAGGGGATACAAACAAAGAGATGAGAGCCGATGCTGCAGCTGACAGTCTGGGGGTGGGGGCAGCGGGAAGAGAGCTTGGCCCAGTGACTATTAATACGTGGGAGTTTTCACCAGAAATGAGAGGCCACGGGAGTGCCAGGCCCCCACCCATCAGATTAGGCACCTCCCTTGCAAAGGAAAAGGTGTGTCTAATCCCAGAGAAGGCAACAAGTATTCAAGCCCCACTCTAAGGAAATGAAAATGAGGTATAGATCACAGATTTATCTCCCCACCTATATCCTTTTGACTAAAGCCTCCTCCTTTACAATATTTGTTAATATTTTGAAGATACTTTTAAGACTGCTTTTCAATCCCCTGTGGTTCAAATCTAGAAAGGTCCTGGGAACAGGAATTACCTAACCTAACCCTCTACAGTTGGCACTGAACACTCTCACAAAGAATGAAATACATATGAATGTAAATATTTTAAAATACCAAGACTTTTAGGTTTCTCCTGGATCCCACGGAAAGGACCCATAGCCCCCCTAATACTTCCTGGAAGTCCTTTCTCCCACTGACTGCTCTGTTCAGCTAGGCAGCCTCATCTCCTTACACTTCATTTGTGTTATTGCCATCACAACTGTCCTTTATCCTTAAGCATAGGGGCATCTGTTCCCACTCTACTTCTTTTATACTCCTGAGATCTGTAAGAAATAATAACCAACTTAATTTATTTACTAAATTGTTGCCTTCTTCTAACATTCTTATATCCTAAATCTGGGTTGTCCTTCCAGTATGCTAGCACCATCCTGGATACTGAGCACTTGAAATGCAGCTAATCCTATTTGCAATACACTGTGTCCACCTAAAATGAGGGACAAGGAGACCAACTTTCCAAAGAAAAAAGTTTATTCAGGAATAGCAGGGAATTACAAGCCAAGATCTGAGTGCTGTGACAAATTATAGGCTCATCCAAGGGGGTACAAAGGAAAGCTTTACCAGAGATTTATTTTACATTTTTTTTTTTTTTTGTAAACCTACTGTATATAAAGTGCACAGAATTAAAATTTGCAACTTTAAATAGAATTCAATGGAAAGATAATTTGGGTGGAGTGATATTAGTTGAATGAGAGAGAGAGACAAATATATGAAAAGGCTGGGGACATTGGCACATGCCTATAGTCCCCAGCTAGTCAAGGGGCTGAGGCAGGAGGATTCTTTGAGCTCAAGCAGCCTGGGGAACAAGCAGCCTGGGGAACATGAGACCCTATCTCTTTTTTTTTTTTTTTTTTTTTTTTTATTAAATCATAGCTGTGTACATTGATATGATCATGGGGCATCATATACTAGCTTCATAGACCATTTGACACATTTTCATCCCAATATTCAACATAGCCTTCCTGGCATTTTCCCAG
>CAUYPK010111112.1:0-12754 GCA_963574355.1 Loris lydekkerianus | reverse complement strand
GTTGTCCCAGCTATTTGGGTTACTTAAACATTTTAATCACTTAAGCCAAGGCTTTTTTGGTTGGTTTGGGTTGTGACGCCATGGAATTATAAAAAGGGGGTCTGTGGGTTTTTACCCAAGGGATTACAACAAAGGGTGTCTGTGGGAACCTCTCAAAAAAAAAAAAAAAAAAAAAAAAAAAAAAACTTGAAAAAAACACCTAAGTGTTAGATAACCTGAATTCTAGCCCTGACTCCACCTCTGCACAAACTTGCTTAATTTATTCTATATCCTGCACTTGCAGATTGGGAGAATAATATCTGGTTTACTTGTCCAATCATAGGATCATTGGGAAATTCACATGAAATATAGAAGTATACCCTGGGTGGTGCCTGTGGCTCAGTGGGCAGGGCACCAGCCCTATATATCGAGGGTGGTGGGTTCAAACCCAGCCCTGGCCTGACTGCAACAACAATAAAAAAATAAGAAGAAATATGCCCTAAAAATCAATAGACACAAGTCAAAGGATTGTGATGAATAAAGCCGTAGATTATCCTGATGAATCCAGCAAGACAAGCTAGTGGCATCAGTGTCTGGAAGGACCCCAGTGGGCCGGGTGGGAAGAGACAGTACCCCGCATTACATCTGACAGCTAACTTAAACAGAACAGGAAAGAGATAGCTTAGTACTATGTGCGGCAGGTGCGTTTGGGAACAGCCAGCTAAGAATGACTCCTGGCTGCTCCTACTGCCCACCTGCAAGGGTTGACCCCCAGCAGCACTGCTCCTACAGTACAGCCCCCCACCTGGCCATTGCTAACTGGACTAGAGGGGAACCGATACGGTTGGCTTTCAGAGAAACTTTCACTTGAGAGAGAGACACAGGCAGAGGGATGCACAGATGGAGGAATCCCCTGTAGCTGGAAGGGTTACATTTGAAGCTGGAGCTATGAGCAGCTGTGTACTGTCAGCTGTTTGGATCATCCCAGCTGTGAGAAGAACAAAGCAGGAGACGCAGAGTCCTCCTTGGGCTGGTGGCCCCACACTGCCCACACCCCCGCCAGGTTCTGCCTTGGAAACATTGAAGTCACCTTGAATCCTGATCAATTTCTCCTTTCTGCAAAGGCTAGCATGAGATGGCTTCTGTTGCCAAAGATCCTTAAATAGACATATAATCTAGGCCTGGCTCATCTGCCAAGGTTACGATTAACAGTGATAAAGCAGAGGCCGGATAAAGCAGAGGCGTTGAAAAACAAATTGCACTGTGCTGTCTTAACTAGGTCACGAACATATTGTGCAATCCTAACAGGTACAGTCACCCAACGAGAACAGGCAACGAGTCAAGCAGCTGACTCAGGAGCAATACAATTGTTAACCCAGACTGCGCCCACATTTAACAATGCAATTAAGGATGACAAACCGGCCAGACCAGACTTACACATTTTCCGAGAATGTCTAACTGCTTTTGGGAGTGCAACTCAGAGCTTGCTGGTTCTAAAGAGTCACGTCTAAGGACTTGCAAATTATATAAAGTTAGAAAACTATAAATATGGTGGTGCCTGTGGCTCAAAGGAGTAGGGCGCTAGCTCCATATGCTGGAGGTGGCAGGTTCAAACCCAGCCCAGGCCAAAAACTGCAAAAAAAAAAAAAAAGAAAACTATAAATAAAGCTGTAGGTTATTCAAAAACTTCATCCAAAACTAATAAGCAAACTTCAGAACTATCGATAGAGCCTCACTGTTCCAGGGCACAATGAATCCAGAAGCAATTTAGAGAACAGGCGGCCGACACTGATTTCCTTTGTCCCTTTGTTTAGTAACTATTGAGGGCTTACTTGGTGTCAAGTGCAGTGTCAGGGGCTGGGGATAGAGCAATGAACAAAACAGACCAAGCGGCTGCTTCAAGGAGCTTATATTCTAAGTGGAGGGAGAAAGACAACCTGTGAATAAAGACAAGTGAGTGGTTATGTGCTGGGAAGAAACACCAAGCAGGGCAGGGACGTGTGAGCGAGGGGGTGTGGGCCACGTGATGTGTGCTGCCCAGGCCCAGCTCTGTGATAAAGAGGCACAGAGATCTGTGGGAGGGTGGGATGCAGCTCTCTGGGCCAAGAGCTTTTCAGGCAGCAGGACAAGCAGGTGAACACCCCAAGGTGGGATTGAGTGTAGGACATTGTGGTCAGAGCCATGGGAACTCAGGAAAGAGGAGTGGAGGGGTGGCTGGAAGCCTCAGTTAGGATGTCGGCATTTACCGCAGAGGGACATCATTCAGATTGTGGGAAACTAGAAGTGTGTGGTTGCTTAGGATTTAAAGGATCACCCTGGCTGTTGAGAGGGTAGTCAGGGTAGCAGCAGGAAGGGCAGGTAGGAGGCTATCATCATCGCCTGGCAGACACGAGGGTGGATTTGCATCACAGGGTTAGTGGTAGAGAATGGGAAAAGATTTCAGAGTCTGGAGATAGCCACAGGATTCCTTGATAGATTGGATATCAGTTCTCAGAGAAAGGAGTGAAAAATGACTCCAGGGCTTCTGGCTTCCAAATGAAGAAGCTTGTTTGGGGATAGGGGAGCAATGCAGATTATTCCAGAAACACAGAAAATGAACATGGAGTCCGTCTAGTTAGTCCTTAGGGGTCTGAGAGCAGCTGACAATGAATTGCTTTGGGTAAGGGTTTGGGTTGGTGAGAAAGGACTAAAGACTGGGCTAGGAGTTGGATAGAGCTAATGAGCAGTATGGTTAGAGCAAAAAGCCATGTCTAGGTCAAGGCCAGAAGTTATGACAGATTGGGGGAGGCAGGGAGCAGTGCTCGGATCTATAATCCTAGCACTTTGGGAGGCTGAAGCAGGAGGATCATTTGAGGTCAGGAGTTCAAGACCAACATAGCGAGACCCTATCTCTACAAAATATATATATACACATATTAGCTGGGTGTGGTGGCATGTACCTATAGTCCTACTTCCTAGGAAGGCTGAGGTTGTAGTGAGCTATGATAAGGCCAGTGTACTCTAGCCTGGGCAACAGAGTGAGGGTGGCGCCTGTGGTTCAGTGGGTAAGGCACCGGCCCCATATACTGAGGGTCGCAGGTTTGAGCCCAGCCCCAGCCAAATTGCAACAAAAAAATAGCCAGGCGTTGTGGCAGGCACCTGTAGTCCCAGCTACTTGAGAGGCTGAGGCAAGAGAATCACCTAAACCCAAGAGCTGGAGGTTGCTGTGAGCTATGACGCCACAGCACTCTACTGAGGGCAACAAAATGAGACTATGTCTCTAAAGAAAAAAAAAGGAAGGAAAAATCAAAGTCAGAGTTCAATGTTTCAGTCCAGTTTGGAAGGCACAGGCAATAATTCAAATAGGACAAGGAAAAATGATAACTTATTCTGTACCAGGCATTATGCTAAAAGGCTTTGTGTACAGTAGCTCATTTAATTCTTACAACAGTCCTGTGAACTGGGTATTATCAGCCCTATTTGACAAATGAGAATAACAAAGTGGGTGAATACCTATATGAGACCACAAAGCTGGCGAGCAGTAGAATGCAATTTTAAGCTTAGTTTGGACCTGACTCTGAAGTGTGTGTACTTGTTAAGCATTGGGCAATACCACAAGGTTCAGCGTCTCAACTGCTAGCTGAGGTCACCTGAGTTCAAGCCACGGGGGTGTGGGAATAAGTAAGTACAGGTGGAAGCAGAGTCCAAGTGCACAGACATGGATCCAAGTCTGTGGCTCAAGTGGGGCATGAAAACAGGATTGGGTTGGAGTTTGGACCAGGAGCAGCTTCTCAGAACCGTCACCAGCACCCCCCACTCACCCCCCGCAGCTGCACTCAGACTTAGCCAAGGTGGTGCAGACATAAAGTGGAAATTGAGCACTCTGCTTAGGTAGGGTTGTAACGCCATCGTTATACCAAAGCGTCCAAGATAAACATACCAATCCAGCAGAATCTCATTGTTGGACCCCTCTGTGTTGCACCTGAAACAACTCTCGGATGTGGATGATCAAACAGCCCTCCCTTCTGGGGATACTTGCTCCATACCAGACGTCAGAGGGGCTCAGAGAGACCCTTCTCTTCACCTGGCTCATTTTAGGAGACTGCCCTAGGCCTTATGAGGAAAGAGCTTGGTGAGTTCCAACTGCTGTTTTAAAGGTAAACAACCAAAGGTTTCTAAAACTTCTGCCTTTCTTTATCAGTGAACCGGTAAGAAGGGTGCACTGAACTCCCAACCTCTCTCCTTCTGCTAATAAGGCAGATGAGGGCACCCAGGCCAACATAGATATGATAGAAATAAGATCTATAAGCAGCATATCCTGGGGAGGATTCATCAGCGTGCTACTATGAATTAGAACTCGAGATGCTGTCCTGTCTGAAAGTTGCTCCAGGTAGACTGTACTGTGAGGTTCAACTAACATGCGCCTTCTAGGTAATAAGGAATGTGGGCTCAACAAGATCAAGTGACACCCAAGGGGACAGAGAGTGAGTCAGTGGTGAAACTGGTTCCAGAAGTCAGACCTCCCAATTCCCAGTTCAGTCCTTTCTTTTCAACTCAGAAGGTACTAGTTCTGAATGACAAGCTATCTTCACATGAATAGGCATAGGGTAAAACTACATTGACGGACACTGTGGATAGACCTAGTTGGAGCAGAGCCTCTGTTAGCTTTGAAAGCAATAGCAGTTAAGCAGGAACTGAAAAGGCTGAGATTAGATAAAGAGTCTGGACCATCAGCCTACCTGATGACCTGTGCTCTATATAAACACATCTGAGAGAAAGCAGTGCTTTTAAAACAACATGATTTTGTAAGGAGCAGTATTCTGCTGTAGGATTTTAACCTAGAAGCAAAGGTGATGCTATATTGGGTTTTATTCTGAAAACACTATTTGATTCACAATGCTCTACTTCCATTCCTTAGATATGGGCCCCAGTGCCAATCATATAATTAGCTCAGCCCTTAAGATTCCCGGAGCAATAGGAAATAAGAAACAAGGCAATCTCGTCATTGAAGTGGCTACATAAGGATTCCCAAGGTATAGTCATGATTTTCTGTCATGCAGTTGTTTAGAATTAGAAATTCTGATTCCTAATGTCGTTAAAGTAAAGTGAACATGGCAAGTATGGATTCATTGAATGGAAAAGACTTGGTTTCCTAGCACTCTGGGAGGCCGACGCAGGAGTATAGCTTGAGGTCAGGAGTTTGAAACTAGCCTGAGCAAAGTGAGACCCTGTCTCTACTAAAAATAGAAAAAAAAATAGCTGGGCGTGGTGGTAGATGCTTGTAGTCCCAGCTACTTGGGGGGCTGAGGCAGGAGGATTGTTTGAACCTAGGAGTTTGAGGTTCAAACAGAGTCTGCTGTGAGTTAGGCTGAGGCCACAGCGCTATAGCCCAGGTGAAAGAGTGAGACCCTATAATAACAATAACAATAATAATAATAAGAAAGAAAGAAAAAGACAAGACTTGGTTTCTTATTTGAAAGGCTATGTAGGAGCAGGAGCTCTGGTACAGTGTTGGCAGAAGTGTGGATTAGTATAATCACTATTGGATAGCAATATAGCACCTCATGGACTTGAAGATGTGCATTCTCTGTGACTTAGCAATTCTAGATCTATGCCCTAAAGACACTTGCACACATATTCACAAGAATTCTCACTGCAGGGTATGTGTAGGGGCAACATGTGAAAATGTCATGCTAAAAGTGGATATTGCATCATAGCAATTAAAATGAAATTAAAGCTACATGTGTCAACATAGTTAAGTTTTAGAAACATATTGGGGGTGGTACCTGTGGCTCAAAGGGGTAGGGCATTGGCCCTAATGCTGGAGGTGGCGGGTTCAAACCCAGCCCCAGCTAAAATTAAAAAAAAAAAAAAAAACATATTGGGGGGGAAAAGGCAATGTAACAGATGAGAACAATAGGCCCTGAGATTTCATCTTTTTTGAGATGGAGGTCTCACTCTGTTGTCCAGGCTGAAGTGCAGTGTTGCACTCCCAGCCCTCTGCAACCTGAACCTCCTGTGCTCACCGGATCTTCCTACCTCAGCTTCCTGAGTAGCTGGGACCACAGGCATGTGCCACCATGTTGAGCTAATCTTCTATTTTTGTAGAGATGGGAGTTTTGCTGCGGTCCAGGCAGCTCTCAAAATCCTGGCCTCAAGTGATCCTCCTGCCTTGGCCTCCCAAAGTGCTAGGATAGGCAGGGGCCATAGAGCCTGGCTGAGATTTTAAAACATACAAAATGATGTTTACAAAATCATATAGTAAAAGTCAATATAAAGGGAGCCCTTCAAATTGAAATGAAAGGATGAAAGGATGCTAGACAGCAACCTGAAAGCATACAAAAATATAACCTACCTAGTAAAGGTGAATATATAGGCGAATGCAAAATCCTGTAATACAATGGTAACGTAATCGCTTTTAAAGCAGATATAGAATCTAAAAGTATTGAAAACTTTACAACTATGAATGAACTGTTGATAAATACAAAATATCAAAAGATATAACTCATACTGTTGATCATGTGGAGTTTTTGTATGCAGTTAAACGTAAATTGCTATCAACTTAAAAGAGATTGTGTTTTATGAAGATTGCCCCCCCACACACACAAACCCTGTAGTAGATTATGGCCAAAAGAAAATGAGAAAGGGATCAAAGCACATCACACACACATACAGACACACACGAAAAATCAATGAGGAAAAGAGGAAAAGTGGGACGAAATAACTACAAGACACAGAAAGCAGGGCCGTGCGGGCTTGGTCCACTGTGCACCCTGACAGTCAGCGGGCCAGTAGGGAGGTGGCGGAGGTCCCTGCGGGGAGACCGGCCGGGGCAGCATGGCAGACACCTATGACTCCGAGGGGCCGCCTCTGGTCCTGGTGTCCCCAGCTGCAGCCGCTAGCCACCAGCCTCGCAGCATTGTGTTCTATGTCCATGGCTTCTAAGACTCCAGCTGGATTTATTGGACTGGGAAACATGGGAAATACAATGGCAAAAACTCTACTGAAACACACCTATCCTCTTACCGTGATGTGTTCCCTAAACCATTCCAAGATTTTCAAGATGAAGTTGAACAGGTAGTACCTTTCCCAGCAGATATAGCTGGAAAAGCTGACAGAATTATTACAGTGCTGTAATACTGGTGAGTCAACGCTAACTGGTGAGTCAATGCAATAGAAGCTTCTTCTGGAGCAAATGGAATTCCAAAAAAAGTAAAGAAAAGCTCATGATGAGTAGGTCCCAGTACTATTGATTCTGTAGTATCAAAGGAACTGGCCAAAGAAGTTGAGAAATGGGGAGTTTTCATGGATGCCTTGTAGGGGTAGGAACAGCACGGTTGGAGAACCTCCTTTTTATAGTGGGGGGAGTCCCAGATGATTTGCTGCTTCCAGAGAGTGGCTGTGGTGCAGGGGCGCCAACGTGGTATGTTGGGGGGCTGTTGGGACGGTGCTGGCCACAAAGATCTGCAACAACACACTGCTCGCTATTATCACTGGAACTGCTGAAGCTATGAGTCCTGAATCAGGTTAGGGCTTGACCCAAAACTATCAGCTAAAGCCCTAAAAAGAGCTTAGGATGGTGCTGGTCAAGTGACACTTCTAATCCTGTACCAGGCGTGATGGACAGAGTTCCCTCAGCTAATAACTATCAGGGTGGATTTAGAACAACATTCATGGCTAAGGATCTGGGATTGGCACAAGGCTCTGCTGCCAGT
Organism: Loris lydekkerianus; assembly: GCA_963574355.1. Classification (NCBI taxonomy): domain Eukaryota; kingdom Metazoa; phylum Chordata; class Mammalia; order Primates; family Lorisidae; genus Loris; species Loris lydekkerianus. The sequence continues at coordinate 5,081 of CAUYPK010111112.1, read as the reverse complement.
ACAAAGAGCCCAATCTTTCTTGGCAGCTTGGCCCATCAGCTCTACAGGATGACGTGTGCAAAGGGCTACTCAACCCAAGACTCCTCGTCTGTCTTCCCGCGTCTGTGAGAAGAGATGCTCTGAGTGGGCCCTTTGGCTTTGGGCCCTGTTGGGAACCAAACTCCTCCTTGGTGCCTCCTTCTAGCTCACTCCACAAGTAAATGGAACTTAATCAAAAGTCAGCTGTCTGCTTTTGATTGTTTAGATCACACTGTTCCTAGCATTTTTCACCCATTTTGACTGCCTTTTTTTTTTTTTTTTTTTGTCTTTTCAGCAAACATATCTGAAAGTGTTTGTCCTACAAGCCACTGAGGGCATCTGCTACCCAGCTGAACGACCTTTTTAAAAAATTTGATTCCTGAGCATCTTCACCTAAATCCCTGGATACTTCAGTCAGATATTATTTACTCTACCTTACAAATAAAGCTAAGTATTTTGTCAACAGGATGAAACCTATCTTAAAGGGAAGGAAAGAAATCAGTATGAGGAGAAGGGAAGGATATAAATTATTACCTGTGTCCCTCAAGAAGTCCTGTGTGGTCACTGCATTACTAAGGTTACTGTTTTCTTTTCTAGAGAGCTAATAAAGCTGGCGAGAGGACCTCCTGCTGCATCTTTTATAATTTGGATTGCCTTTTTTTTTTTTTTTTTGAGACAGAGTCTCATGTTGCCCTGGATAGAATGCTGTGGCATCGTAGCTCCTCAAACTCCTGGGCTCAAGTGATTCTCTTGCCTTAGCCTCCTGCCTAGCAGGGACTACAGGTGCCCACCACAATGCCCAGTTATTTTTAGAGACAGGGTCTTGCTCGAGCTCAGGCTGGTCTCAAATTCCTGAGCTCAAGCAATCCACCCATCTCGGCCTCCCGAAGTGCTGGGATTACAGGCCTTAGCCACTGCACTTGGCCTATAGTTACGGTATCTTAGTATATCCCTCTGTAGCTCCCAGTACTAAGCAGACTTGTTTTATTTTTTACCTCCTTGTACACTTACTACATATTTTTGACTTAAAAAGAATGACATCTTTAGGCCTGTTTCAGAGCCAGTGATGATATTTACTTTTTTATTTTTTATTTTTTGTAGAGACAGAGGCTCACTTTATGGCCCTCAGTAGAGTACCATGGCGTCACAGCTGACAGCAACCTCCAGCTCCTGGACCTAGGTGATTCTCTTGCCTCAGCCTCCCAAGTAGCTGGGACTACAGGTGCCCACCACAATGCCCAGCTATTTTTTTTTATTGTAGTTTGGCTGGGGCTGGGTGTGAACCTGCCACCCTCAGTGTATGAAGCCGGTGCCCCACTCACTGAGCCACAGGTGCTGCCCATGATATTTACTTTAGATAATTATTACATTATTCTAAATATAACCATATTATTTTGAATTCAGATTTCTATATTGATAATAAAAAAGGGAAATAGTCTTTCTCTATCAGTGATTTATTTAAATGTAAATAGATTAAAATTCCCCATCAAAAGACATGGGATGAAAAAAAGAAAAAAAAAGACAGAATGTTTGAATGGATTTTAAAACCCGATTTATTTAAATGTAAATAAATTAAAATTCCCTATCAAAAGACATAGAAAAAGAGAGAGAAAAAAGACAGAATGTTTAAAGGATTTTAAAACCTCACATTGCTGTCATGTGTGGCTTAATGACAGGGAAATGTTATCATTAGGAAATTTTGTCTTTATGCTTACACAAAGCGAGATGGTACAGACTAGTGCACACCTCAACTGCATGGTACAGCCTATTGCTCCTGGGTTACAAGCCTGTTCAGCATGTTACTGTTCTGAATAGTGTAGACAACTGTAACACAATGGTAAGTACTTATGTATCTAAATTTAGAAAAGGAATAGTAGCTCAAGCCTGTAATCCTAGCACTCTAGCTGGGAAGGCAATGTGGGAAGATTGCTTGAGCTGAGGAGTTCTAGACCAGCCTAAGAATGAGACCCCATCGATACTAAAGATAGAACTTAGCCAGACATGGTGATGTGTGCCTGTAATTCCAGCCACTTCAGACGCTGAAACAGGAGGATCACTTGAACTCAAGAGTTTGAGGTTGCTGCGAGCTAGGCTGAGGCTATGGAACTCTAGCCCAGGTGACAGAGCAAGACTGTGTCCAAAAAAAGGCCCATAACAAGCATATGAGAAGATGCTCAACATTGCTAATTATTAGGGAAATGCAAATCAAAATAAGATATCATCTCACACCCTTTAGGATGGTCACTATCAAAAAAGCAGAAAATAAGTGTTGACAAAAAGGTAGAGGAATTGGAACCCTTGTTCACTGTTGGTGGGAACGCAAAATGCAGTAGCTGCTGTGGAAAATCAATATGATGGTTCCTTAAAAAATTAAAAACAGAACAACTATATGATCCAACAATCCCAAATCTGGGCATATATTCAAAATAACTGAAAACAGGATCTTGGAAAGATATTCACACACCCACGTTTGGTGCAATCTTATTTACAAAAGCCAAGAGGTTGAAGCAACCTAAATGTCCATCAACATATGAATGGGGGGTGGGGGCTGTGGCTCACTACTATAATCCTAGCACTCTGGGAAACCAAGGAGAGAGGATCACTTAAGTTCAGGACATCAAAACCAACTTGAGCAAGAGTGAGACTCCTTCTCTACTAAAAACAGAAAAATTAGCTCGGTGTTTTGGCAGGTACCTGTAGTCCCACCTACTTGGGAGGCTGAAGCAGGAGGATCACTTGAGCCGAGTTTGAGGCTGCAGTGAGCTATCATGATGCCAATGCAAGACTGTCTCTAAAAATGAAGGGTAAAGAAAATGCAGTATATAATCGAACAGTATTTGACTTTAAAAAATGGAAATTGTCATATACCTTTAAAAAAAATTTTTTTTTAGTCTCAAGCTGTTGTCCTGGGTAGTGTCATGGTGTCATCATAGCTCACAGCAACCTCCAATTCTTGGGCTTAAGCAATTCTCTTGTCTCAGCCTCCCAAGTAGCTGGGACTACAAGCGCTGGCCACAAGGCCCGGCTATTTTTTTTGTTGCGGTTGTCATTGTTCTTTAGCTGGCCTGGGCTGGGTTCAAACTCGCCAGCTTCGGTGCATGTGGCTGGCACCGTAACCACTGTGCTACAGGCAGCGAGCCAAAAGACATTTTTTTTTGAGACAGAGTCTCACTCTGTCGCACTAGGTAGAGTGCCAAGGTATCAAAACTCACCATAACCTCAGAGTCTTGGGCTTAACAGATCCTCTTGCCTCAGCCTTCCAAGTAGCTGGGATTATAGGAAACCATCACACCACCTAGCTATTTTTAGAGATGGGGGTCTCACTCTTGCTCAGGCTGGTCTTGAACTCCTGAGCTCAAGCAATCCACCGGCCTTGGCCTCCCACAGTGCCAGGATTACAGGCGTGAGCCACCCAGCCTGGCCCAACTGGATGCATACTTTCACTTGGCAGTTTACTGCAAATAAAAAGAGCTAATTTCCTTTCCTCCTAAAGAGTTGTGACTCTTTCCGATCTCATCACCTTCCTAGAGCCCTAAACATTAACATTTCTTTAAAAAGTACATTGTCTTTATTACCATAAAGAAAACATAATTGCAGGAGGCAGGAGAAAAAAACGAAAATAAATGGCACAAATAGTTTGAGTTGGAAACTGACTTAGCAACTTAATATCCAGCCTGGGTTCCCCTGGAGTAGGCCTATATGTAAATAGTTTCAAAGTTACTTATCTTCTGTCTTCTTTGTTTGATGGCTTTAAAAAGTCAATAAAGATGACTTAAAATAGTCAACAGTGGTCAGACCATTGGGTATATAGCCACAAAATTGCCAGAGTGACAGTAATGAATATAGATTAAGTCCAGGAGCAAGTTTCCTAGTCAGATAATAAGTTCTAGACCTCCCTCAGGTATGACAGCATCTTAGATTTAAAGGAACTATGATTCTCAGAAGGAATTTAGATCAGCAAGTAGTATCAGAGCTTCACTCAGCAGTACTCAAAAGCCTTGGCATTCAGCACCTGCCCAGCTCTGACCACCAGAGTCTCCCTTTTTCCAATCTCTTTATTTTTCCATATCTTCTCTCCACAAATTCTCTCATGACTAAACTTCAGAGCTTGCCTTTTTAAGGTAACGAGTTTATGTTCAAATCCTTATTTATGTATAAATTCATAACACAAGAGTATTCATCCAGAACATATTTCCATTTTTAAAAAACTTTGTGAATCCAGATGACAGATGACCATCATCTGGATGACTGTGAAATCAGTCATCAGGAAGGTAGAAGCAGCCCTGATACCAACAGACCGTATGTTGTACAAAATCAGGATGAAAGAACAGTAAAGTGAGGTTAAAGAAAGGTTTTATATTTGTACAGGTGAACAGGATAAGTTCTTGAGCAAACAAAAGGTGTAAGGCGGAGCAAATGATACATTATAGTTCAAAGCTTTCACACACAATTTATATAATTGCTTTTAAATATATAAAGCATTCCATTTTAATGTGTGATGGTTTATGTCAGAAGATTTTTGTGTGGAGACAAAGTTTTTCTTTTCAGCATCTTTGAATTGGGGCTATACCCTGTTAGTTTAAAAGACCAAAAAGTGGAACTAAAGATTCAAGAAGTAACTCTGATTCTAGCAGATAATTTTCATCCCCCAAAGAGTGAAACAGAAGACATTTTTCCTGGCCATGTTTTATTGGGTCTTTTTCTTCAAACAGGATAAACCAAAGATATAGACATAGTCAGTAAAATAAAATAGATGAAACAAATTCTAAGAGACTGTGATGCCACATGCTACACATTTAACCTAATTTTATTCATGCTTGCCTTGGGGTGGGGAATAGATCGTTCAGTAAAAACATACAGTAAAAACAAAAGGTCTTACCATGTACAACTTTTAAACTACAATAATGATGTACCTTAATTACTTCCATGCACACAAGTCTAACAGTTTTTTAAAAATAAACACAATTAAGACTTCTAGGAGCATTTTATAATAAAGTAATTCCTAATTTTTCTTTGTAGATAGATCAAGCACCTCCAAAATACAAATTCCTATACACAGTGAG
>CAUYPK010111111.1:0-27460 GCA_963574355.1 Loris lydekkerianus | reverse complement strand
CTGCTGCTTGTACTCACGGTTGCCGGCGTGATTAGGTTGATCGAACACATGCAGCCACTTGCCAGTTTTCCACTGTTTTTGTCTTCCTCCTGGGGTCCAGAAGTCCCTTGCTGGCTCCCTGTATCCTCAAAGGGATGATCAGGCAGATCCCACCGGCCAGAGATGTCTGGAGTCTTGTCTCCCCAGATTTGCCAAGCCTAGTTACCGACAGTCTGCTAAGTCTTTATCAGAAGAGATGTAGAATTGTCTGTGACTAATGTCACATACTTTGCAGTAAGGTTTCAACATATTTTGAAACTATTAATTAAATAACGTGTGGTTATTATTTTTATGTATTATGAAAAAACATCCAGAAATTGTACAGTAAAAATAGGTTCAAAAATGTTCCTATATTGGGCACTCTCAATGTACCAGATATTAAAGTAAGCCTCTGAATCTGAAAATAAAAATATAATACCAGAACTCTAACATTTATTTCTTAGTTAAAGTAATTTTTAAGCAACCTATTTCTCTTATGTTAAATAATAACTAAGGCAATCAAGTGAAATAAGTAAAAACATATAAACCCTAAAGTTTTAAAATGATAGTTTTTATAGTTTTAATTATGCAGTTTTAATAATTTTTGAATTATGTTGAATGAAAATAAATAATTGTAATGCTAACAATAAGTATGATAAATTATGTCTACTAAGAAAAAAGGTCATCTTTACTTCTGGAAAGTGATATTATAATTTAAGATTATTTCATTAACTTTTAAAAATCATGGTTCTAGTTAATCATGGTTAAAAATCATAGATCAGAAATAGGACTCTAATTTTTATTAAGTCTGATTTTTTAAAAAAATCTCATATTATCAAGTTGCTCAGTGGACTTAGGTATCCCATGTCTCCAGTTACCTGAAAGTAAAGAAGAAATACTATAATAACTCATCTGTATTTCTGGTCAAAACCATAATCGCCAATACTTTGTATTTTCATTTATTTTCAGAGTGAAAGGGGTACAGAAGTGCTTTAAGAATGAATTTTACCATAGGTGATAGCCAGTCTTTACACATAGAATAATATTCAGAGGATTTCCCCTGTATTTCTAGCCTGTAGATTCCCATAGTTTAGGCTTAAGTTGTAGTTTTCTGAATCAACAAAAAATAAGGCTTAATTTAACATTTATTTTTTCGACTTTTGGCTGCTGCATAAATATAACCCCAAAGAGACTATACTGAATTCTGAATTGTGAATAAACAATACAAAAGACTAATTCAACATTGTGTTTAAAAATATTTACTGATGTAAACTACTTATTACTTACCAATTAAAATTGCTTCTATGAACATTTTTTTTTTTCAATTTCTCACTTTTATTTCATATTAATGTGTATCCTTTCACATTCAGACTCAATGCAATCTATACAGGCTGTGTCCACAAAGGTTCATATTGTGAACTCCATATGCAACAAATATTTCAACAAATATTTCACACCAAAAGTGAATCATAAGCATGTAAAATTTTTGTGAACTGAGCTGTGAAACATCAGAAGCAATATATTCTATGCAAGTTGACAGCTGGTATCTGATCTGAAAATAGTGTATTTTCCTTCAAATGTTGGTATCCTGTCACTTAGTGTTGCATTGATATAAACAGCACTACAAAAGGAAAATTACTGTCAAAAATAAAATCTCTCCTTTATAAATAACAACAACAACAACAAAAAAAAACAACAAAAACCAGAGCTGTTTCTATGTTTTCAACATCTGAACTTCTGTTTTCACTCTGTGAGTTTGATAATCCATTGTCAATGTTTGTAAAATGGTAAATTAGTCTCTTATTGCTGTTCTAACAAATTGCTATAAGTTTAATGACTTAAAGCAACACAGATTTATTATCACATAGGTCTAGAGGTCAGAATCCCAAAATGAGTCTCACTGGGCTAAAATCAGTGTGTTGGCAGAGCTGTTGTGTTCCTTTCTGGAAGTTCTAGAGGAGTGTGGCTTCATAAAAATTATTTGGTCTTTGGCTCTATGCTTTCTGAAACAGAGCTGGTAAAACACTTGGAATCTCCACAAGGAAGAGTGTCTCTGTATGCTAATGAGTGTCTCCAGTATGGGAGTTCCCTCCACAGCTTCCGGATGTGAAGAGGTCACCAGAAAGACCAAGCCTTGATTAGGAGGCCTGGGACTTTAAGCTTACCTCTGGGGAGCCCCTGAAGTAGGACCAGTCTTTTGGAACTGAGTCCTTATCCTGTGGGTTTACACTACCTCCAGGAGTTAGTGTCAGAATTCAGGTGTTAGCTATGCAGTTGGTGTCAGAGAGTTGCAGAATTGGAGCTGGGAAAGACACCATGAATTTGATGTTGGAAAAAATCTTTCGAGAAGATCCGTATTTTTGCCTTTTCCATTCTCTATAGCTGCAACCCTCAACCCCTAGGCATAAACTGAACCAGTACCAGTCCGTGGCCTGTTAGGAACTGGGCTGCAGCAGGAGCGGAGAGGCAGTTGAGTGAGTAAAGCTTCATCTGTCACTGTCTCCCCTCACCCCTAGATGGGACCATCCAGAGGAAGGAAAACAAGCTCAGGGCTCCCACTGGTACTGCTGTATGGTGAGTTGTACAATTATTTCATTATATATTGTGATGTAATAATAATAGAAATAAAGTGCATGATAAATGTAATGCACTTGAATCATCCCCTTCCACACTTAATCCTGATCCATGGGAAAACTGTCTACCGTGAAACTGGTCCCTGGTGCCAGGAAGGTTGGGGACTGCTGCTCTAGAGGACTTCTGCTTTCTTCAGCTCATACACTCTCCTGTCTTAATAGCCACCAAGGGCTGTTTGAATCTGTCTGCATCACATTCCTCTGACACTGACCCTTTTGCCTCCTTCTTTCATATTTAAAGGACCTTTGATGACCTTAAACTTACTGGTTAATCCAGAGTAATCATAAAATAAACTGATTATAAACCATGTCCCAGTTACAACTTTAATTCCCTTCTTGCCATGTAACATATCATATACACAGGTTTCAGGCAATGAAGAATGTGGATATCTTTGGGATACCACTATCCTGGCTAACACAAGTGGTGATAGCAGGGAATATATTCTTTTACAAGAGAAGTAACCTGAGAACCTAAAAATTTAATGCATATGTAAGTGTCAAGAGGTTGTCCAAATTATTTCAGGTTGCTAGAATTTTAATACATGAAATGAATACTTGAATGAGTGCAAAAGAGAGAATCCCAGCTAACCCTCAGAAGACTTGGCTTCCAGTGCTCGTTTGCCCTGTCCTAATGACCTGGGCAAATCACATCAATGCTTAAGAAGTTGTTGAGAAAATGAAGTAAAATAATTCATGTGCAAATAGATTGGATATCGTATAGTGCTATTCAGACACTGTGTTATATAAATATGCTACTGGCTTGAGCTTACCAAATAACCAGGATATTGTAACACTCTGCTTCAATGCCATTGAAATTGCAGGACCAGTAAAAATGAGCACAGTTCTCAAAACAAAAATTTGCCCTATAACTGCCTTATATATCCTGCCCTTTCCCCACTCTCTCCCAGCTTACAGCCCTCCTGCTCCAGTCAAGTTTTAGAGAAACAAAAACAAAAGGAAAAAAGAAAGATTTGGAAAATAACAGAAATGGAAAAAAGAGAAAGTTTATGGAGCCACTATTTTGTTTTACCCATTGAGAGAAAAAAATGATGAGAGTAATAATTGCCTTCAAGAATGTGGAGTCGTATAGCAATTATAATGGTGACAAAATAAGAAAGAAGAGTATTAGCTCAGACCTCAGAGATGACTTTCCAAAATGAAAGTCATTAATAGTTGAAATGGAAAGCAGATAGATTTCTCTGCATTAGAGATCTTTTGAAGAAAAAAAGTAGAAGTATCCTTACCTTCTGTAAAGGATGTTAAGTAAGCATCTCACACTTCATTTTACAGGTAATGAAAGTGGGTCCTTACTGAAGTTTAGCATTTCAGTACCAAAATATATTTGACCTTTTCCAGAAAGATTTTAGAATGTTTAGAATGGCTATTCTTAGAATGTTATTTTTCTAAATAAATTTTAAAATCTTTTTGTCATCCTTCCAGGTAAACTTTGCTGTGATTGGGTTTGAATTACTTTGAATTTAAAGATTATGTATGGTACAAGTAAAACATTCCAAAGCGAGGATTGCACCTGTTAATATGGCATAGCTCTGCACTGGTTAGGATTTTCTTTAATATCCTCAATAACATTTCTATTTGGCCGTATGAAGTTCTTGTACATCTTTAGGATTATCCCTCAGTGGTACATAGTTTTACTGGTATTCTGAATGACATTTTGATTTTCTTCGCTTTCCATAAAATACAGGATACACAATAAAACACAGACAAAGTATGTATGGAAGGATTAGTATATACATGGACACCAATCTCAAGGAAATAGGAAAACTCTGCTCCCACTCCACAAATCTTATGTCCCTCCTCTAAAATAACTCCTCTACTTAAATAACCCCCTTCATAATCAGAGGTTATCTTGAATTTTTGCCATAATACTCCACTGCTTTTTATTATGATATAATTAGAAATCTGGAAACAATAGAATTTAGATTTTTATACTAATAGACCAATGCAGTCTTCTTTCTTGCCTTCTTTGATTATGTTCTATTATATCAGCGGTCCCATTCCGATCACAGACACACACACACACATATACACATAATTCCTACTAGTTCTGTTTCTCTGGAGAAACAGCGATCCTTTCCCAATGCATCCTTTTTGTGAACAATGATGTTGCTATGGCTTTTCATGCATTTTTGTCCTGGACCACATGTACAATCTTCCCTTGGACATGTATCTAGGGGTAGACATTCTGAGTATACTTATTTTTAAATTTATTAGAATTGAAAAATATTGTAGTAATGTATATGCCACCGGCATATATGTGAAGCTCTGATTTCTCCGTATCCTAACCAATACTGGGTATCATTTGGTGCTTCCACTTCAGCTTGATAAGCGTGAAGCATCTCTTTGTGATGTTAATCACAAGCCATATCCTTCCCGGCCATTTGGATATCCACTTTTTATATCTGAAGGGCTCTTTCCTTTTTATAATAGATTGCCTTTTTCTTTTTTTTTTTTTTTAATACGAAAGGGTTATATGTTATAGATTCAAATGTTCTTACCCATTCTGCAGCTTGTTTTTACACTGGTTCTTTGTTATCTTTAAGAAACAATTTTATCCTATATAAACTTATCAGTGTTCTCCTTTATTGCTATGGCTGCATGTACGTTATTTCCTACCTTGAGATCTCGAATATATTATTCAATAATATTACCTAAAATCTTTATACTTTTTCTTTGCACAATTAAGTTTTAAATATATGGAATTTATATTTTTATATGTCATGAAGTCTGGGCCTGACTTTGTTTTAAATGTATGCCTAAACTATTTGTTAGAATGACCATATTCTCCATTGCACTATCATTCTCCTCTCTCCTACATCAAAGCTCTATAAGTGTGTGAGTCTTCTTCTTGGATGTCTATTATCTTCTGATGTTCTTTTTTTTTTTGTTGTTGTTGTTGTTGTTGTAATTTGGCCAGGGCTGGATTTGAACCCTCCACTCACTCTCAGTACATGGAGCCGACGCCTTACCAACTGAGCCACAGGCGCCACCCTGTTCTATTTTTTTTTTTATATCTGCTTCAGTTTCAAAGTATATCTTGAGATTAAAACCTCTCTACTTGATTGTATAAGAATGTTTTGGTTACTATTGTTTTCACTTTTATTTAAAAATTACTGTGTCAAGTACCGCAAGAAAATAAAAAAATACAGTATTGAATATACAAATATATCATAGGAGAACTGGTGTCTTCATAATATTTTTATTCTTATGTCCATGACTATGGCATTTCTCTTCATTTATTTAAGTTTTCAAAAGTGTTTCTTTTTCAGTAAAGTTTTAAACTTTCTCAATAGAGTTCACATTTTTGTTGAATTTATTTCTATGTAATTAATAGTTACTGTTGTAATTAATAGATATTGTTGTAAATCATATTATTTTCCAGGTATAAGTTATAGCATAGAGAAATAAAACTCAATTCTGCCTCACTATCTCATTAGTTATAATATATTCTCTTAGACATTTTGCTTCCTAAGTTTCTGAGATGATAGTGCAAAACCCTGCAAATATAATTGTAAAAGTTCACAATGTTTCCATTTAATTCTGTCAGAAGTGGTGAGGTTCAAATAAATTCATGGTTATTATGTATATTTAGGTAATTTATTTTTAAAAATCTCTTCATACTATCCCTATTGGAATATTTTAAATTCAACTTGTATTCTTTTTGGCATTTATAATTTAATAAGTACTTTGATTTACATTTTCTAATAATTTTTAAAAATATGCCATGTCATCTTCCTTCTCCTAAAGAAGATGCATTCATTCCCAATAATTGCATCATTTCCCTATATTAAAATAATGAATTTTATTTTGCAAAAACACAAGAGATTTTAAGCCATGATGAAAGAAACAAATGCCTAGTAGTGCCGTAGATTTTGATGATTTTGCAAAAATCAACTTGATATTTTCTGCTTCTCTTCATGCACTAGAAGACTTAATCAAGTTAAAAAGTAGCTGTGCTCAAATACATTTAATAACCAAAAGATTAAAAAGATCTGTCCTCTTATTGCATCACATTCCTAACACCCCTAAAAGAGTTTTGACAGAATAAGGAAGATGCTGTGCACTTGATGTCTGGATCACAATGAATTATTATTCCTGCCCTCCAGCCAGTCTGTGCTTTAGCAGTTTGTGGCTCAATCTCTTTTGGCTCTGCCATTTTGAATCATTTGTCAGTTGGCAATCTGGACAGGGAGTGCTTGGTAATCCATAGAAAATTTGTCCAGTTTTATAGGGCTAGGGCTACTTAACTTTCAATTAATCTAAACTTATCTACATTAGAATGATGAATTTTGGAAGCTACAATTGAGTGTTCTTCAAAAATGAATAATTCAAATTGAAAAAAATCCAGTCATTAAATTGGATCTGGAAAGGGCCACTTGGAAATCACCTGCATGGTTTTCTCATTGGGTCAGAAGTAATGGTTGGAACTGGTTTAGAAAGTTACTATTCTTATACTCTCTTCCAAGGACAGCCATGCCCCTTTCTTTATCTTCTCTGCAAATCAGCCTCTGGTCAATTCTCTGGTTCCAGAGGCTTCTCATGTGTAGGTGTCATTTATACTGGCAAATGTAGTCTCTGATTTGCTGTGGACAAGAGTTGACTTTCCCTCCCACCTGCTAACTGTACCTCTAGAGCCATTGAAGGTAAAACATCTGGCCTGCCAAAACAGAGTCCCAAACTGCCAAAACTTCAGAATCTTTTGGACAAATCTTTGGAAACGATAGTCAGAGCCTTCCTCTTTACTTATCCATATTACTTTTATCCATTATCTTTTCTTACATTTCATTTAAAACCTACCAACATTAGATGACTGTATTATATTTTTCTTTCTAATTCTGTTAATACCCCCCTCTACTTTGGGAATGCCTATTTAGATAATTCAAAAATATAATAAAAATTAGTTGATATTTAATATCAGTTACATAGTTAATATTAAATATTAGGCAAATATATTTTGTCTTTTAATTTTTTTAATAAATATTTTGTATGACTATAACAATTCTTTCATTAGTTAAACCATATAGTTTGTGTCTTTATCTTCTTATGTTAGTACCTTTACCACTTCCCATAAAAATTTTAGTCTTTATAATGGTATAATTTCATTTATTTCTGCTGACTCTTTGTGCTATTATTTTCATAAATTTCATTGTTGATGTTATAAACCTCACAAGATATTGATATTATTCTTATTTTAAACCATCAATATTGCTTTGTATTTATACCTTTTGAGGTCCAAAATCTAGCAAATATCTTAAACATGACTTTGTCAAATTCTTTTACTTCAGTTTTGCTAAACACTTAAATTTGCCTAAGATTTTGTTCTGATATAAAGTATGAGATTAAACAATTAAGTATGAGAACTCATCCTAGAAAAAATACTATATATCTTGTTGATGAAGATCACTACAATCACTTTCAAAGAATTCCCTTTGGTCATCTGAAGAAATCGTGACATTTAGCAATGAGGCATGTGGCACATTTTCTAGTACAAGACCTGAAACTTGATTGTCCAACTTCCTATGTGTCTATTCACAATAGTACAGATATTTCTCATTTGCTGATGTTTAACTTTTGGTCTGGGAGCCTAGATTTAATTTTTTACTTGTACCAGAAAAGGGACTCCCCCCAACTCGAGCCCCATACCTATGGTAAAATCATAGCCCTCCCATACTTTCTTTTTTTGTTTTTTAATTATTTTTTAATTATTTTTTTCCTCACATAGGTTTAAAGATCAGAATACAAATACATGAACTCCATCAGAGGAGGAAACAGAATCTAGCTGAAACCTTAAAGTATAAAATGAGTAAGAGGCTGCTCACAGCAGAGAATTCCATTTCTGATGGTCTCTTAAGTTATCCACTTGAAAAATGAGGATCTATAAATGTAGGAATGGAGAGTTTATTCCTGTATATCACACATAATCCATACTCAGGGGTAGAAATGAATGCTGAAATGTATCACAACTAGGTTCCAGAAGATAAACCAGGGGGTATGAAGACACTCAAATGTATAGCAGTCCATAGTTGGTCTCTCAGGAGGAATATTGTTAGATCAGTTTGTTACCCAATTAAAGCTATAGTGAGGGAGTCTGGTGTTGATGACTTACAATTGTCTTACTGCTGCTTATGTCAAAAGCCAGTGCTTGTTTAGCATTTATATGCACCTTGTTCTTTCCTCAGACCTCTAATTTCAGAGTAGGGTTGAAGAGGGCTAAGCTTCCCTCTCAGATCTATTCTTGTGTTCCAGACAAGATGCTAGACAGGTGGCAAAGTATGCAAATGAGTTACACAAAGACAACATCCTTCGCTTTGAAGTTCAGACAGAGGGAAAAGACTTTTCCAAGGTGAGTAGAGCACCTTATAATACAGAACAAAAATGTTTTGTTTACAACAGAATTAAAACATGAAAACTACCAGCATTGAGAAAAGCCATCTAGATCCATTTTATTCTAGAGGGGGGCTGGCAAAAATGGAGACTCCAACACAACCACATTTTATGGAAGCTGCTGATTTTTGTGTCATGGGGTTAAAGGAGACCTTGTCCTGTGGATAATTCTATGCTTCATATCTCTGCTAGATAAGAAGAAGGAAAAGTTTAAAGAATTCACACACCACAAGAAAAATGCTGCCATCTTGGAACAGAGCCATTAACCTTTCTCCAGAGATTTCTATAAATAAGTGGTCCAGAAATAACTTCTCCTTCAAAGAGGAGGAATCAAAAATATAACAGTACAGAACATATTCAAATGAATAGGGAAACCAGCTAGCAGAAGAAAAATACCAGAGAATTGTTGTCACAAAGAAGAAAATTGTGAACTAACACTTTTCAATGAAGTTAAATAAAGTAAAAACAAAACAAAAATAATTTAATGAATTAACTGCCTCTATGAAACCAAAATATAAATAAAATTCATAAGAGCTCAAAGCAGAAATAGTAGGACAATAGGGAAAGCTGCAAGCCATCTGGAAGAAGTCAGAAAATAGGTAATGGGTAAAATTTTTAAATAAAGAAATATGAGTAGGGATAAAATTGCATCTTCTATTTCCTTATTCGTCACAAAGATCACAGCCAAATATAGGTTAACAAGAGAAAAGCATAAAAATTGTATTTGTTTGTAGCTTTGCAGGAGCCTTCAGAATGAAGACTCAGAGACCCCAAGAAAACTATCCATTTTAATGGTTAGATTTGATGAAAAATGTACAGTTATGAAAATAACTGTAATGGTTAGATTTGATGAAAAATGTACAGTTATGTAGAAATGTGATTGGATAAAATAGTATTTCCAAATGGGAGGAGATTTATGGAGAAACCCAGCAAGACCTGTCTGTTCAGAATATTCTGGGCCTTTCTGTGCAATCTTCTTTCTCCCAGGAATAGGGAAGGACACTTTCCGGAATGGGGGTCTTGATGACCTACCGTCAAACCAATAGGTCAAGGACTTTCTTTATGACCAGTTTTTACAAAGAAAGGTACAAAGATTAGAGAAATGTTTTAGATTTTATGGATGGTTTTGGGTAAAAGGGGTTCTGGTTTCTATTACTTGCCTTGGGGAAGAGGGATTCTAGTTTCTATGTCTTAACTCAAGAATGAATCAGGGGTGAGAGATAGGATGGCAGGTGGAGACCAGAGGGAATTTTCTTCTGGTGCTGCTTGTGGGGCTGCTTCTGAGGTCTGTACTTTAGGGTATCATTTTCTCAGCTAAACATAAGGAACATAATAGAAGTAACACATTGAAGAAAAATCACTATTAAAAACAAAAACAAATTAAGAGTCGCAGGGAATAGAAAGACTAGAAAAATAAAATAGAAATGAATAAAAATTTTAACTGAGTTACAGAAACAATAATAGAAACAGATAAAGGAGATGTAGTATACATATAATTAGACTGCAGAGAAAAGCACAGAATGGTCTTTAAATATAAAACTGAATAACAAGTGTCCCTAAATTAGAATGAAAAGACTGCTTTTGTAGAAAACATTTCTGGGTATCAGAAATGAAATCCTTTGGACATTTAAGTAAAAGGAATAAGTCACTTATAAGGACAAATTTATACAAGTTCTCACAGAAATGTTTTGGAGCAACAGCCACACAAGCCTCAGAGAAAGAGTGACCAGTGTATTTTATAACCGAATGAAATTGTAGTACAAGTATAAAAGTTATAAATATCCAGAATCTTTGGAAACATAGTTTTCATGATCTTTTCAATGGAAAAGAAAATTTATTACACAATGCATTTATTTATTACACATTTATTTATTTATTTATTACGCAATGTATTTACAGAAGGATGCCATGTTGTAATCAGCAGTGAAACTTTGGGGAAACAGGAAATTGGTACAGCAGAAGAGATGTCTTTACAAGAGAAAGGCAGGAAAATATTTGAAACAGACAAGAGAAGGTCCCCCACCCAGAGGAAAAGGCAATGTGAAGATGAGGCAGAGAAGGGAATGATGGAACTATAAGCCAAAGAATGCCAAGGATTGCTAGAAACTATGAGAGAATAAATTTCTGTTGTTTTGTGCCACCATGTTTCTGTTGATTTTTCCTATAACCTTAAGAAATTGTGTGTGTGTGTGTGGGGGGGGTGACAGAGAGAGAAAGAGAGAGAGAGATAGAGATAGATAGAGATAGAGAGAGATAGATACAGAGATAGATGAGAGAGTTGCAGGGGGGATAGAGAAAGAGAGAATGCATATGGAAAAATATTGTATTTATAAAAATTTTATATACATATATAATAAAATGAAGAATATTATTTTGGCTACAAAAAATATATGATAAAGAATAGCCTAAAGAAAGTAAATAAATATGGCTCAAAAATGACAACCTCCTGCATAATAAAAGGAGTAAATATTAAACTATGCTGAGATATTATTTTGTATCTTCATATTGACAAGAATGGCAATTCTATTTTCTCCTCTAATCATTTCCTATTCTCCTGTCCACATCTCCATATCCTTGGAAGATGACTCCGAGAATACATCACTCAGGCTTCTCTAGCATGTGACTTCAGTTGGATTTAGTCATTAGAAATTAACAAAATAGTAGAGATGTAGTAGAGAGAATAATTTTTTTATTTTTTTCTCATTGCTTCAGTACATTGGTTCTATAGCTGTGGAACACTTTTAAGATTAAAACTCAATGAATAATCCTTCCTTTATGGTTTTAGTAGGTTCCAAGAGACATATTTTCTCTAATATAATGTAAGTTTTAAAAAAAATTATTTCTGCTGAGATTCAGAAAGTGTTGATAAATTAGAACAGACAGTTCAAGAATTGGGGGAAAATATACAGTGGTTTAACTTTCATGCAATTAAAATTTCAGAAAGAAAACAATTAATCAAGATACATTTGAAGAGAAAATGACTAAGAAATTTATAAAATTAATAAGATAATAAAGTCACAGGTTAAAAAATTTCAAAGGGCCTAAAATTTTATGGATAAGAAAAGCAACAAAACAAAAGAACAAGGAAGCATCATAGTCAATCTATGTAGGCTAAATTTAATAAAATATTCTTAATTTTACAACTATAAGATGTTTTATGTAAGCTGTATAATAACTAGAACACAAATTCCTATAGTGGACACACAAAAAATAATAAGAAATAACAAATCAAATCACACCACTAGAACCATCTAATTAGAAAAGAAGGCAGCTGAGGAAAAGAAACAAAAGATCTATAAAACAATCATACAACAATTAACAACATGGAAGTAGAAAATTCTTACTTATCAATAATTACTTTGCTTATAAATGGATAAAATCTTCAATCAAAACATATAGAGTGGTTGAGTGCATAAAGAAACAAGAACTAATTATATGCTGCCTGCAAGAGACTTACTTTACCTTTAAGGACATACACACAGATTCAAAGTAAAAAAATGCAAAAGATATCTCATACACATGGAACAAATTAGAGTAGGAGTTGTTATACTTATGAGACAAAATAAACATAAAGTGTAAAACTATAAAATAGGGGTGGGAGAATGGAGCAAGATGGCAAACTAAAGACATTTCCTTGCCAGCTGCTTTCAGTAAGACAGGGGAGAAAAATCATCAACCACCTCTAGCTGTAGGAACTACCCAGGAACATCCCCCTGGGGGCACAATGAAGCAATTCACAACTCCAGCAGCCATCAAGGAGGCGTGGAGATGAGGAAAACCATCACAGAAGGCAGGTATGTAGGTATGGGTGGACTTCAGTCGGAAACCTTCCTGTAGAAAACTGGTGATATGAAAGGCCTATCATGTAGATTTTGTTGTTGTTGTCATTTGTTTGTTTGTTTTTAACTAGTCTGCTGGATGAGACCCTGGAGCTGCCTTAGAGATGGTTGGATGAGCAAGGGAACATGAGCAGCATCAGGCAGCCAAGATTGAGTGACAGGCGGGGTTAAGTTCCCATTGGCTTGGCTATGGGCTCCCACTATTGTGGGAAGGCTTCAGAGGGGAAATAGTCCATAAGATCCTAGCACATGGCTGGCTCTGGTTGTAGCACCTGTTGAGCTTGGGCAGCCATCCTTGGGACGATGGGATGGTCATGGTGATGGTCTGGGTAAAGGACATCATGAGCGCATGACCTAGGGTGCACTTCTAGCTTTGGCCTTTGAAAGATAGTATTGATAGGTCCTCACTACTATTGATTTTTTTTATATTAGGTGGAGGTTGGGTCTTTTTGTTTTTGCCCAGGTTGGTAAGGAAATCCTGACCTTGAGGGACCCACCCAGCCTAGACCCCAAGGTTCTGGATTTATGAGCATGGGCCAAAACACCTTGCTAAACATTGCCATTGCTCCTATCTCTCCCTTGCTTTCTGTCATTATTTTCTCTTCTTCAATTCTTTCATATATATATATATATATATATATATATATTTTTTTTTTTTTTTTTTTTTTCTTTCCTTTCTCCCTTCTTGCTCTTTACCCTTCTCTTCCTTTTAGCCTTATACCTAAAGGCAATTTCAACACCTAAGTTAAGAGATTTAAAGTGAAAGAGGCAGTCAGAAGAAAAGTAGAGGAAGAAAGGGAATAAGAAGAAAACACACATAAGGAGGAACAAACAGAAAAATTCTGGCAACATTAAAACACAGAAAAGAAAAACCTTCCAAGGGATCATGAGGTAGTCAGCAAAGAGGATCCCACCTATAAAGATTTAATGGAAATGACAGAAAGGGAATTTAAAATATAGATGGAAAAGGCAATAAAGGGAATTGATGAGAAAGTGGAAAAACAGAACCAAAAAATGAAGCAAAGACATGAAGAATATATAAAGCATATTGTGAACCTTAAGGAATTGAAGAAATCAATTAGGAAGCTTAAAGATGCACTAGAAAGTATCAATAACAGATTAGACAATTGCGAAGAAAGAATCTAAGAGCTTGAGGATAAACCTCTTGAGCTAACCCAATTAGTCAAAAGAGGTAGAAAAGAAAAGAGAGAATATAGAACATTTGGTCAGAGAATCATGGGACTCCACAAAGTGTTCAAACACATTAATACAGGGATCCCTGAAAGGGAAGAAGCATGGTCCAAAGGAATGGGAGCCCTCCTGGAGTATATCATAAAAGAAAAAGTTTCACTAAAAATTATGAAACAGTCCTTTTAGAAGAATATCAAAACCCAGGTCATCTCAACACAAATAGAGTGTCTCCAGGACACATTTTAGTGAACCTGTCCAAAGTCAAGATGAAAGAGAAAATTCTGCAAGCATCCAGAAAAAAGCAATGGACTCATAGGAGCAGATCCATCAGGTGGCAGCAGACTTTTCAGGTGAAATTTGCCAAGGCTGAAAAGAATGGCAATCTACCTTTAACCTTCTGAAACAAAACAATTTTCAATTTTCACAATGGCACAGAGGATAAAAATAAGCAATAAACTTTCATAAAATAAGATAAACAGAACTTTATCATACTTATCTGTTCTCTCAATTGATGTAAATGGCTTGAATTCCCTACTCAAGAGGCAGAGGTTGGCCTATTAAATTAAAAAAAAAAAAAAAAAATTGCAAGTCATCTGTATGTTGAATCCAGGAAGCACAACTAACCTCAAAGGACAAAACAAGTCTCAGGGCAAAGGGTTAGAAAACAACATTTCGGGAAATGGAAATCAGAAGAAAGAGGGGCTCACAATCTTATTTGCAGATGCCAGTTGATTTAGAGCAACTAAAGTTAAGAAAGACAAAGATGGTGATTTCATACTGGTCAAGGTAAGAATAAAACAAGAAAACATTTCAATTCTATATATTTATGCACCCAACTTAAATGCTACCAGATTTATAAAACAGACCTTAATTGGTCTGAGCAGTATGATATTAGCTGGGGACCTTAACAGACAGAATTAGACAGATCCTCTAAACAGAAATTAACAAAGAAACAGGGACTTAAATGTGACCTTAGAACAATTTGGCTTAATAGATAAATATAGAATATACTATCCAAATGTTAAGAAATACACATTCTTCTCATCAACCCATGGAATATAATTCAAAATAGATCATATCCTAGGACACAAATCAAATGTCACAAAATCAAAAAAATTGAAATTATATCATGTATCTTCTCAGATCACAAGGCAATAAAGGTGGAATAGAGAGTTCAAAAATAAATTAACACATGGATATTTTTGACAGAGATACCAAGAATAATCTCTCTCATAAATGGCTCTGAGAAAACTTGGTATACAGATAAAGAAGAATGAAATTAGACCATCAGCTTACATTACATACAAAAATCAACTCAAAATGGATTAAGACAAATGTAAGACTTGAAACTAAAACTACAAGGATTAAATATGGGAAAGCTCCGGGAGATTTGCCTGGGTGATGATGTTTTTGGACATGATCACAAATCATAGACAACAAAAGAAAATATAAACAAATAAAATTGCCTCAGAGTAAAAACCTTCTGCCCAGCAAACAAAACAATTAAGAGTGAGGAGACAGCTTATGTTAGAAAACATTTGCAAACCATACATCCATATATCTGATAAGGGGTTAATATCCATTATATATAAGGAACTCACATAACTCAATAGAAATAAATAAATAAATAAATAAATAAATAAATAAATAAATAAATAAATTAATAAATAAAACTATGGGCTAAATACCTGCAAAGACATTTCTCAAAAAAAGACACATAAATGGCTGACAAGTATATGAAAAAATACTCAATATCATTAATCATCTTCAAAATGTTAATTAAGCCATAATGAGATATCACTTCACATCTGTTAGAATGGTTACTATAAGAAAGATGAAGATAATATGTTTAGGTTAGGCTGTGGAAAAAAATGAAACCCTTATATAACATTGGTGGGAATATAAATTAGTTGATCCATTATGCAAAACAACATGAAGTTTCATTAAAAAATTAAAAATAGAACTACCATAAAAACCAAAAATACCACTACAGTTGTTCCTTAGTATCCATGAGGGTTAGACCCAGGACCTCCTACAGATGACAAAATTTATAAATAATCAAGTCTCTTACATAAGATAGCATAGTATTTGTATATAACCTATGCATACTTGCCCATATACTTTAGGGTCAGAGCTTTTTTTTTTTTTTTCTTTCCTGTGTCATACATTAAGAGAATAAGAGTTGTCTTGAGTCACACACTAATAAATACACAAACACTAAAGAAAGGTGATTAGCATTAAAAGGTCTGTCTATAGTTTTCATCAGTTCCAACACTATAGATAAGCAAAAAAAATTCTCACTAAATCAGCATACAGCCTGCAGTCTGCAGGTTGGACCCGACCCTCTAAATCATCTCTATAATACTTATAATGCCTATTAATAATTCTATGTAAATGATTTATGAATCACTATTATACTGTATTTTTAAAATTTGTACTTTTTTATTGTTGTTTTTTAAAAAGTATTTTCCATCCACAGTTGGAATGTATGGATGCAGAGCCAATGTTTATAAGAGGGCTCACTATACTTGAATTATATCCAAAGGAAGTAAAAGCAATTTTCTGGAAATAATATCTGCACTGCTATGTTCATTGCAACATTATTCATATAACTAAAATATGGAATCAACCAAAGTGTCCATCAACAGAAGAACAAATATGGAAAATGTGGTACATACACACATAAGCCCTGAGAAAAAAAGAAATCTTGTTATTTGCAACATTGTGAATGAATCTAGAAGACATTAGATTAAATGAAGTAACCCAGGCACAAAGAGGCAAATACCACATAATCTCACTAATACGTAGAATCTAAAAATGTCATAATTATAGAAACAGAGAATGAAATGGTGGTTAGAGAAGGCTAGGGTGGAGGGATTGGATAGATGGTCAAAAAATGCAATATTTTAGTTAGGAAGAATAAGTCCAAGTTCTTTATTAGGCATCATGGTTACATAGTTAATAACAATATATTGCATACTAAAAAACTGTTCAGAGTAGGTACAGTGTTCTCATACAAAAGAAATGACATATATGTGAGGTAAGGTATATGATAAATACCTTGATTTCATCATTCCACTATGCATACACATACATATAAAAGCATCATGGTGTACACCATAATTATACACAGTTTTTACCTGTCAATTAAAAGAATGAATTCTTGAATGAAGCCACTTTATTTTAAAACACTTTTAAAGTCTATTCCAGTTTTGAATAAGTTTGACCAATCACAATATCCCAGACTTCTACAATTGAATTCATGAACCAAAATGTAAACAGGATAGAAGCATAAATTGAAGCACTGAGTTCAACACCTCTGCCTCCTAAATCTTTGAGATCAATAGTAGAAACTCCAGAAGATTTCTCTAGTTCTGGATTTAGAATCCAGAAAGTGGATTTCTAATGCTAAGAGAAATTAGGGGAACCCTCTTTTCATTTTCTTTTTCTCCCTTCACTCATACTCTACCTTTCATGTAATCCTGTGGTGGTGGCAACAGTGACAGCTGCAGAAGCTGCTTTAGCGACCCACAGAAAGCAGAAATAAGGAACTACACTCTCCATGGAAATTGTGGACCTAACAGTATGAAAAAAAATTTCCCACTCCTTACTGTTTTCCTTGCTATCTTCTCATTTCTTGGCTTTGAATGTAGGTACAGGCATAAGAAGTATGCCAAAGAGAAAAATGAATAATAAAATACTCCAACTTTGGGGGTGATTATGGATTTACAGAGTTATTACATTATAATATTCAAATTTCCTGTTATTACAAAATCATATGGCAAACAGAGAAATAAGAAAGTATGGCTCATTCAAAGAAAACCACAAGTAATCAAAACAGTATATTTCAAATGGAATCATTAGATAAAACAATCCAACATAATATTCTATACATATGCAGACCTACACAAATATCATCAGTTGATTTTCACATACATGTATTGTCTATTCAATATAAAAAGATAGTCTTTTTAACAAATGATGTTGAAACAATTGAATATCCAAATACAAAAAAAGAACCTAAATTTCACATATTACACAAAATCAATTCAAAATGTATCATTGAATTGAATGGAAAATGAAAAATAAAAATGTTTTAGATAAATTGAAATAAAAACTTGGATTTTTGTTTGGGGTTAGGCAAATAATTCTTAGAAATAGTGCATTAAAAAAGTGCAACTTTATGGCGTGGTGCCCATAGCACAGTGGTTATAGCGCCAGCCACACACACCAAAGTTGGTGGCTTTGATTCCAGCCTTGGCCAGCTAAAACAACAATGACAACTGCAACAAAAAATAGCTGGCCATTGTGGCAGGTGCCTGTAGTCCCAGCTACTTGGGAGACTAAGGCAAGATAATCGCTTAAGCCCAAGAGTTTGAGGTTGCTGTGAGCTGAGACACCATGGAACTCTACCAAGGGTGACATAGTAAAACTATGTCTCAAAAAAAAAAAAAAAAGAAAAGAAAAGAAAAGAAAAGAAAAAAATACAACTTTACCAAAGGTAAACATTTTTACTCTGAGAAAGACACTGATACATGAGTTAAAAAGAAAACAAAATAGGAGAAAATCTCTGGACATTACTTTTCCAACAAAGTACCTGTATACAGAATACATAAATGTTTTCAAAATTACACAGTAAGAAAACAAGCAATGCAATTAAAAACTGTTTAAAATCTCAAATACTATTTGACCAAACGAGATACATATACAGTAGATAAGGCCATTAAAAGATATTCAAGGAGGTGGAGCATGAAGGCAGATGGGAAAACGTTTAGCTCACCTCTCCTGGAATAACAGGTGAGAGTGAGTGGGCTAGATCATTCTCCCATGGAATATTGGTGTTTAGTGGCAGTTCAGAGTGTGCAGTGAGGGGGCAGTTTGCTGGACTTTTGAGTATAATCCTTAGCTGCACAGACTGCCAGGAAAAGGTCCTGCCCCATGGCTGCAGTGGTTGCAGGTGGCAGCAGTGGCAATCAGCCCGACCACGGAGGATTGCATTTCCCAGTTTGTGAGGAAACTAGGTATTGTAGAAAGATTGGTGAAGTATGAAATTAGGTGGCCAGAGTGGGGTCCCATCTAGTGCTGCACCACTGTGGTTAGGTGGAGGAAGAGACACTCAGACGGGAAAGATCCCAGATAGGAAGAGGCCATTGTTTTGGAATTTAGGAGATGGCAGTTGCTGCAGGCACCTTTCCCAGTGGGCCAGCCGCAGCCATTTGAGTTTCACTCACAGACAGTTGTCTTACACTCAGAACTGCCCAGGACATCCTGCACTTCACAGGAACTGTTGCATGGAGAATTTGGGAAACCTGCCTGGGAAGATTTTTTTGAGATGGGTGGAATCAGGAGTTTGGCTAGGTCTAGGTGCCAAAAGGGTAATCAGGCAAACACCAAGAACATTTAAGCTGGGAGACAGGTATAAGCCTGGGGACCAATCATGGTGCCACCCAGTGCCCAGGAAGTATATTGCAACATAAATATATTCCTACTAAAGTCTATCCCTATGGCATATATACAGTCATATTATATATATACATATATATAAATAATTTTGTTGCCTTTTTTCTCTCTTTGCTTGTTCTTTTTGCTTTTTTCCCCCTTTTTTATTTCTTGTAGGAATTATTGTTAAAATTTTTTTAATTATTATTTTTTAGCTTGTTTGTTTTTCCTTGTGTCCCCCCCCCCTTTTCTTGACAGAGTCTCACTATGTTGCCCTTGGTGGAGTGCTGTGCCATCACAGCTCATGGATACCTCTAACTCTCTTGGGCTGAGTTGTTCTCTTGCCTCAGCCTCCCATGTGGCTAGGGCTACAGGTGCCCACCACACTAACGGCGGTTTTTTAGTTGTGGTTGCCATTGTTGTTTGGCAGGCCTTGGGCGAAGTTTGAGCCTGCCAGCCCTGCTGTGTGTGGCTAGTACAGTACACTGGCCACTGGGCTATGGGTGCCAAGCCTTCCCCTTCCACTTATGGTTGTCAAGAGTGCTTACATCAGGCTATCAGTCAGTGTGTGTGTGTGTGTGTGTGTGTGTGTGTGTGTGTGTCTGCGTGGACATTTGTTTTTGATTGTTTGTGTGTTCATGTGTCTGATTATTTTTGTGTTTGTTTGTTGGTTCATTTTGTTTCAAGGTACCTTGTGTTCTGCTAAAACCTCAGGTTGGCTATTTTCACTAACTCTGATTTTTACATGCAACAGGAGCAAAGGGGAGTGGGGATTATAGCCAAATGAAGCCAGCTTTCAACAGAAGCTCCCATACAGAGGGAGAGATAATGGCCAGAAAGAACCCAACAAAGGGGAAGGGTGGAAGCCAAGCTGAGAGAAGAGATTGATAATTGCACATCTTCTCTGCTGAGGCAAACTGCAACTCCAAGGAAATAAATTTCAGGTACAGAACCCAACCCAAAAAGGACGCGTATCCATCAGTTCCCTCAAGAGTGTTGCTTGCTTGCTGTAAGATCTCTATTATTGAGCGGTGAATCTGAGGTCCTCTTCACTCACCCCACAGGAGCAAGTTGCTGGTAGCTGGGACCATTTCTCCAGAGAGTCCCTGCTGTGAGCCTGGGCATTCACCTGGCTGGCATGACAGTTGAAAAAATATTTGCCCTGCCACTCTGAACTCCAAGTCCACCCTTCCCCCTGGCCTGGCAGTCTAGAAGCCCAACACCTGCTGAGACCAGAACATTTGCAGTTCTTTGTTAAGACTGGGCATTGCATGGCTTGAGGTAGTGCAGCTACACTATAACTGTGAATCCAGTTACAGTGCAGAAAGGCATACGGGGGAAGATTTCTGGCTTGGCTCTGAGAAAGAACACTTCAGCAGTGGGGAGAGGCTTGGGTCTCCATATGACAGGAAGAGGGTTGGGAACCACTGAGGCATGGGAACCAGAATGAAGACACCTCCCATCCAGCAGCAGCATTAATAGAGCAATCCTGCCAGGGTCAGATTTCGGAAAGACACCTCTCCAATTCTGTGGACTGCCTGAAGGACCTAGATCTTGCATTGCAGGGATATCAGAGGAGCAGAGTGGCAGGGGCAGAGGCAGAGGCATGATTTCTGAGGGTAAAAAACATTTGGTGCTTTGTTAACCTCTGGTTTGGAATGAACTCAGGTGGAACATTCTGCAGTTTGTATTGAGCATCCAAGTGAATCAGACTTCAACTGTCTCAGCTAGCTAGTGGCAGAGTTGTGGTCACTTGGCCAATGAGGCATTGACTTCCCTCTGACTCAGGAAGGCCCAAATACCTGGCACATTTGCTCATAGGAGGGAACTAGGACACAGCCCCAGGTGACTACCAGTGCCTGGGTGTGACAAAGGTGCAAGGTGGGGAATAAGGCACCAGTCCCCCTGGACTAATTTGCTGGGCAGGCCATTCTGACTTCACAGAGTACCAGAGTGAGTTACACTTGAGCTACCAGTGGACTTCTGCTGCCTAGATGCTGAAGACCTTTTGAACTCTCCCATCTGATCGGTATTTGTGTTGACTGGGACAAATGGTTTGGAACTCTTGACCTGGACTGATCACCCAGGGACCCACCAAGATTGTACCTTGGTTGTGTTATTGGGAGAGTGGGGGATTCTCCTCTTCCAGTTGTCACATGTGGGGAGGGCAGGATGTCTTATATATCTCCATAGCTGAGATTTCAGCCCAAAGCCACTGATTCACTAGGATTGGACATAAACTAGTTAAATACAGGTTAGAGCCTTCTAGCGCCACCACACAAAGAATGTTCCCAGAGTTTCAGTCTATAGTACTGAATGGGACCTTTGTAAAGCTCTCGGGAAAAGCCCCAATCACCCATCCAAGTTCTTTGGTAAAGGGCTGGTTAATTACAACTCCAGAAGACCTCAATTCAATTTCACCTTACCAGCTTCTCTAGCCAAATGGTGAAAAATAATCATGGGTAGAATTAGCGGAAAACCTCTGGGAACATAAATAATCAGAGGAGATCAACTCCCCCAAGGAATGACAAAGGAGACACAACAGAAGATCACATTAATAAACAAATGGCTGAGATGTTGAAAATCAAATTCACAATTTGGATTTGGAAATAATATTAACAGAGTAGAGGTAAAGGTGGAATTAGAAATTCAAGGAGCAATTCAAAAATTCTCTCAAGAATTCAGTGAATTCAAAGACATAGTCACCAAAGATTTTTACACACTGAGGCAAGAACTTGCAGTCCTCAAAGACTGAGAAATACAGTAGAATCCCTCAGTAACACAATGGAGCAGGCAGAAGAAAGGATCTCTGACATTAAAGACAAAGCCTTTTTTTTTTTTTTTGGAGACAGAGCTCACTTTGTCAGCCTTCATAGAGTGCTGAGCCATCACAGCTCACAGCAACCTCCAGCTCTTGGACTTAGATGATTCTCTTGACTCAGCTTTCTGAGTAGCTGGAACTACAGGCATCTGCCACAACACCTTTTTTTGTTGCAGTTTGGCCAGGGCCAAAAATAGAAAATTAAAGTCCCTGATATTATCAATCAGAAATGACAAAGGCAAAATACAAACAATCACTTCAGAAATTCAAAGAATCCTTAATGAATACTACAAAAAAAATTATTCTCAGAAATACGACAACCTGAAAGAAATTGACCAATACAAAAAAATTTATTCTCAGAAATATGACAACCTGAAAGAAATTGACCAATAGTTGGAAACACACCAACTTCTTAGACTTAATCAGAAAGAATTGGAAATGCTGAACAGACGTATATCAAGTACTGAAATAGAATCAACTATATGAAATCTCCCAAAAAAGAAGAGTCCATGACCAGATGGCTTCACATCAGAATTCCACCAAACCTTTAAAGAGGAACTATTACCTATATTACTTGACGTTTTCCAAAACATCAAAAAGAAGGAATACTTCCCAACATATTCTATGAAGAGTATATCACCCTGAACCCCAAACCAGGAAAAGATCCATCAAGAAAAGAAAATTATAGACCAATATCTTTAATGAACATAGACACAAAAATATTCAATAGGATCCTAGTAAACAAAATCCAGCAACATATTAAATGAATTATATCATCCCAGGGTCTTAAGCTTGGTTCAATATATGTAAAACTATAAATATAATACATCACATAAACAAACTAAAAAACAAAGACCATATGATTCTCTCCATAGATGCAGAAAAAGCTTTTGGCAATATCCAGCATCCTTTCATGATCAGAGAATTAAAAAAAAAAAAAAAAAAAAGGCACAGAAGGGATTTTCCTTAAACTGATAGAGGCCATTTACAGAAAACCCACAGCCAATATCATATTGAATGGAGTAAAATTGAAAACATTTCCACCCAGATCAGGAACCAGGCAAGGTTGCCCATTATCTCAACTGCTTTTTAACATTGTAATGGAAGTCTTAGCCATTGCAATCAGGCAAGAGAAGGCAATCAAGGGCATACAAATAGGGTCAGAGGAAATCAAACTTTCACTCTTTGTAGATGATATGATTTTATACCTGGAAAACCCCAGGGACTCAACTAAAAAACTCTTAGAAGTGATCAAGGAATACAGTAATGTCTCAGGATATAAAATCAATACTCACAAATCAGTAGCTTTACATATACCAATAGTATATTGGGTATATACCAATAATAGTCAAGCTGAAAAAATAATCAAGGACTCTATTCCCTTTACTATTGTGCCAAAGAAGATAAAAACATTTTGGAATTTACCTAACAAAGGACATAAAAGATCTCTATAAAATGAATTATGAAACTCTGAGAAAAGAAATAGCTGAAGATGTTAAAAAATGGAAAAACATATCATACTCATGGCTGGGAAGAATCAACATTGTTAAAATGTCCATATTGCCCAAAGCAATTTACAATGTAATGCAATCCCTATCAAAGCACCACCATCCTCCTGTAAAGACCTGGAAAAAATAGTACTTTGTTTTATATGGAGCCAGAAAAAGCCCCCATTAGCCAAGACATTACTCAGAAATGAAAACAAATCGCAAGGAATCATGCTACCAAACTTCAAACTATTCTATAAATCTATAGTGATCAAAACAACATGGTATTGGCACAAAAATAGAGAGGTAGATGTATGGAACAGAATTGACAACCAAAAGGTGAACCCAGACACTTATTATCATTTGATCTTTGATAAGCCCATCAAAAATATAAATTAGGAGACAGATTCCATGTTTAACAAATGGTGCTGGGTGAATTGGCTGAAGACTTTTAGAAGACTGAAACTGGACCCACACCCTTCACCATTAACAAAAATGGACTCTCCCTGGATAAAAGATTTAAACTTAAGACATGAAACTATAAAGATCCTTAGAGAGAGTGCAGGAGAAACACTTGAAGAAATTGGTCTGGGAGAATACTTTATGAGAAGGACCCCTCAGGCAATTAAAGCAAGACAAAAAAATATATTACTAGGATCTGATCGATCTAAAACTTCTGCACAGCCAAGAACACAGTAAGTGAAGCAAGAAGACAGGCCTCAGAATGGGAGAGGATATTTGCAGGTTGTGCTTCTGACAAAGGTTTGATAATCAGAATCCATACAGAACTCAAACTTTAATAAAAAAAGAGTAAGTAATCCAATTTCATTGTGGGCAACGGACTTGAACAGATGCTTCACTGAAAATGATGGGCACATGGCCTATAGACACATGAAAAAATGCTCATCATCTTTAATCATCAGAGAAATGCAAATCAAAACCACTGTGAGATATCATCTAACTCCCATAAGAGTGGCTCACATAACAAAATCCCAAAACTACAGATGTTGGCATGGATGTGGAGAAAAGGGAACAATTCTGCACCGCTGGTGGGAGTGCGAGCTAATGCATCCCATTTGGAAAGAAGTACGGAGAATACTCAGGGATCTACAAATAGACCTGCCATTTGATCCTGTAATTCCTCTACTAGGTATATATCCAAAAGACCAAAAATTACATTATAAAAAAGATATTTGCACCAGATTGTTCATCATAGCTCAATTCATAATGGACAAGTTATGGAAGAAGCCAAATTGCCCATCAACCCATGAATGGATTAACGAATTCTTGTATATGTACACCATGGAATATTATGCAGCCTTAAAAAAGATGGAGACTTTACCTCTTTTATGTTTACATGGATGGAACTATAACTTATCCTACTTAGTAAGGTACCTCAAGAATGGAAGAAAAAATATCCAATGTACTCAGTACTATTATGAAACCAACTTACAATCACTCACACTTTCATAGGAAGTATACATCACAACTATATTCCTCCAGAATGAAGGAGGGAGGAGATGGGGACAGGAAGGGATAGGGGAGGTTAGATTGAGGGAGGGTGAATGGTGGGAATCATTCCAATGGTGCATAATGCAAGGGTATATGTTGGATCTATTAAGTATAGAGTATAAATGTCTTAACACAATAATTAAGTAAATGAGATGAGGCATATATTAACCTGTATGATATAAATGCTCCTAATTCTATATGAATTCACCACATTAATGTATACATGATCTATGTGTTTATGATTTAATAATAAAAAAAGATATTTAAGACCATGAGGCACTAGGGTATTATAAGTTAAAGCCACTATGAGATACCTCTAATTGAATGGCTTAAATAAAAACATAGCTTCTATCATATTACATGTCAACTAATCTCAATAAGTTGCCTACTGTATAGTCCTACTTATATCATGTTTTTGAATGAACAAAACTTTAAGGATGAAAAATAGATATCAGTGTTTCCCAGTGGTATGCGGGAAGATTATAAGAAACTAAAAAGGAACACTATGAAAGGCTTTTTTTTTTTTTTTAGGTGTTAACGAAGCTGTTCTATATCTTAATTATGTTGCTGATTCACAAATCTATACATCTTTTAAAATTTATAAAAATTTATATTCAAAAATCAATTTTACTTAATTAAAAATAAAAATTTAAATGATGATTGACAGTTAAAACCATAAATGGTTAACAGTATATGGGAATTATAATTTTGTAGACAATACTAAATACTAAAAAATGAATATGTCCTGGTATAAAATGTGGATAGTATACAGATTGGTGTATGTAGTGTGGTGGATATATGGAAATTCTCTGTACTTTGTTTAATCTTGCTGTGAACATAAAACTGCCTTAAATATTTTTTAATTTAATAAAAATCAAAACTATAATAAAAAATGAAAAAATAAGAAAAATTGGAAGTTTTCTCTTACCAGTTTCTCATACTATATGTGAAGTGGTCCAATAATATTTGAAGTTAGACTGTGGTAAGTTAAAGATATATGTTGGAAAATAAGCAACCACTATCATTTGTTTCTTAAAAGAGAACTAGTGATTTAATTATGAAGATAAACAGAATCACAAAATACATTTCTTTACTCTAAAATAAAATAGAAAAGCAGAAAAATGTAGATTATAGATGAAATTTCATGAATAGAAAATAGCCAGATGGTAGATCAAATGCAACTATATCAGTAATTTCATTAAAGATAAATGCCTTAAAAATCTTAGTAAAATTATAGATATTTTCAGTTTGGATATAAAAGCAAGATCACTGCAATCTTTCTATAAGAAACCCACTTTAAAAAGAGAGGAATATAGATTAAAATAAAGACATATCATGCACATACTAAATAAAACAGAGCCAAACTGATTACATTATATCAAACAAGTATGCTTTCGAAAATGGAAATTATAAGGGATAAGTTTATTACATGATAAAAAAGGAAGTCAATCCATTGGGAAAATAAGACATTCATAAATTGATATGCAACTAATGTCATAGTTAAATACATAAGGCAAAACTTGACAGAACTGAAAGAAGAAATAAATTTGCAATTAGAACTGGAGAGGTAAATACTTTTTCTCTCAGTAACTGAAAGAAAACATAGACAAAAAGAGAAATATTAGTCAGGATATAAAACCAGAACAACATTATTGACAAACTGGTCTCTTGATGTTTATAGATTTGAGAACATCTTAATACATATTGTTTCTAAAGCAAGGAACATTCACCAAGGTAGACAATGTTATGGAACATAAAACAAATCTAAACACAATTGAGATCACATGAAATACATTATCTCACATCATTAATAGAAAATGTCTGGAAAATCTCCAAACTCAGTAATAAAAATATATATGGAATATCTCCCAAATATGTGGAAATTAAAATATACACTTCTATATAACCCAAAAGCAAAAGAAAAAAATTATAATTTACAATATAATATATGGTTAATTCAACAAAAAGGAAGATATGTGTCAAAATTTAGGGACTTAGCGAAAAGTATAATTAATAGAAAATATACAGTGGTAAATGACATCTCAAAGTAGTTTTGATTTGCATTTCTCTGATGATTAAGGATGATGAGCATTTTTTCATATGTCTATAGGCCGTGCG
>CAUYPK010111106.1:0-61075 GCA_963574355.1 Loris lydekkerianus | reverse complement strand
GTGGAGGAAATCGAGTTGCTCATGTCTGTTAGAGTTTCTCTTATAAATTGAGGTGTGTTGTGGTTGGGTGCATAAATATTAATAATTGAAATCTCATCATATTGAGTGTTACCTTTAACAAATATGAAATGTCCATCCTTATCCTTAATTTTTTTGGTTGGTTTAAAGCCTATTGCATCTGCCAACAGGATTGCAACACCTGCTTTTTTCTGTTTTCCATTTGCCTGGTATATAGATGACCATCCCTTCACCTTGAGTCTATATTTGTCTTTTAATGTGAGATGTGATTCTTGGATGCAGCAGATATCTGGCTTGAGTTTCTGTATCCAGTCAGCCAACCTGTGCCTCTTTAGAGGACAATTTAAATCATTCACATTAATTGAGAATATTGATAAGCCTTTTGAGAGTCCGCTGGACATCTTTAATCCTTTTGTGACTGTGGAATTTGGAATTTGATCAAAATTTTCTGGGTGGGTTTACTTTTGTGGTGGAAGGTTTCACTGGTCTTTATGAAAGATAGGTCTGAGAATATCCTGGAAAGCTGGTTTAGTTATGGCAAATTTCTTAAACATGTGAATGTCATTAAAGTATTTAATGTCTCCGTCATAAATGAAACTCAGTTTAGCTGGGTACAGGATCCTGGGTTGAAAGTTATTTTGTTTTAGGAGATTAAAAGTCAATGATCATCCTCTTCTAGCTTGAAGGGTTTCAGTAGAGAGATCTTCAGTTATTCTAATATTCTTGCCCTTTTAGGTGATGATTTTCTTTTGTCTGGCTGCTTTCAGAATTTTCTCCTTCATATTAACTTTAGTGAAATTGATTATGATGTGTCTGGGGCATGTCTTATTTGGGTTATGTCATGCTGGAGTTCTGAAACTGTCAGATATCTGAATTTCAGAATCTCTTGGAATGTCTTAAAATTTCTCCTTCATAATCTCATGGAGAAGAGACTCTCTGTCTTGTCAAGTCACTTCTTCGCTTTTGGGGATTCCTATAAGACGAATATTGGTTTTCTTCAAATTATTCCAGAGCTCTCTGAGAGATTGATCTGTTTTTGCCCTCCATTTATCTTCTTCTTAGAGAGTTTGGGAGTGTTCAAAAGCTTTGTCTTCAATGTCAGAAATACTTTCTTCTGCTTGCTCCATTCTCTTACTGAGGGATTCTACTGTGTTTGTCATATTTTTGAGGGCTGCAACTTTTTTTTTCAATGTGTCAAAATCTTTGGTCATTTGGTTTTTGCATTTGTTGAATTCTTGAGATATCTTTTGGGTTACTGATTGGAATTCTAATTGGATCTTATTTGCAATCCAGATTCTGAATTCAATTTCTGACATCTTAGCTATTTGTTTGTGCATGGGATCTTGTGCTGTGTCTACTCCTTTGATCCTGGGAGGAGTTGGTCTACTCTGACTATTCATATTGCCAGAGTTTTCCTGTTGTTTATGCCTCATGATTGTTTTTCACCGTTGCCTCTTGCCATCCTCAGAGTTGGGGAGGTGTCTCTCTAATATTAGACCCCAGATGGATCACTCTATTGTTGCTGAACTTTTATAGGGAGTGACCCTGTGTAGTTCCTCTGGGGCTGCCCCAGCCAGGGAGTTCTTGTTGTGCGACCAGGTCCGTAGTGTGACACACCCGGATCCAGCAACAGGGCAGGGGGTGGGGGAGTGCACATGGTTCAGGGAGTGCCTGGTGCCCGTGACTTTGGCATAGAGAGCCCAAGGCTCCAGCAGTCTCGCCAGGAGAAGGTCTCTGTGCAGAGGCAGGGAGGTTACAGGAGGCAGGATGTGGGATTGAGCTGCTCTGGCAGTTCCTGGTCAGGGCGTGTGGAGGCCTGGCAGGAACAGCTCGCAGGTTGGGGGTCGTGGTGCAGCTCTTACCGAGGTCTGGGTGGGCGCCAATCTCAGTAGCTGCATAGCTCTTATGGAGGTCTGGGGAACACAGCTCTTTCTGAGGTCTGGGCAGACACCAATTGCAGTCACGGTGCAGCTCTTACAGAGGTCCTGGCAGCACAGCCCTTACGGAGGTCTGGGCAGGCACCGATACCATTTCCCAGCTTCAGGGATGTCCGGGTGTCATCCCTATAGATCTCCGAGTACCTGTGGCTTGATGCAGCTGGCACTCTTGGTCAGAACAGATTCATGTTGCTTCTTCATGTGGCTGGGCTTCCTCACGATATGGAGACTGAGTTCCAAGGCCAAGTATCCTGAGAAGGATTAGGTCTAGGAGAACAGGTCTTCTCAAGGAGACCCCCTCTCCATGGTGACTCAGCTCTTGGGCTACTTTCTAATTTTAAAGAAGATTCTAGGCTTCTAAAGTTTCTGATCAGTTTATTCTGCAATGACAATTACTTTCAAAAGTCTTTTGGAAATATAAATGTAAAAATTATTTAGCTCTGAACACTGTCAAAAATGAATAATAACAATATGTAATTAATTCCATATTGTTAAATCCCAAGATTAAATGATTAAAGTGTCCTGGGAGGTGAAGGTTGATTTGAATCAGTTAAATTGTCATTTTATTATTCTCTCAAAGATCTCTCTTAAGTTCATACAAATGTCATTTATATTATTTCTATATATTGTGAAAGAGGTGAAGAATCAAATTTGTATCCTCAACCTCCACTGGAAAATCAGTTATCTTAAGGAACGTTTTATCATTTTGTGTATCTAATAGCTAGATTATCAAAGAAACAATCATTTTATAGTCCTCCTGTTTCAAAATATTTTTATGAAGTTACAAAATATGTATGCAGGTCAGAGACTTCTCTGTAATAAAAGTTATTTTCTGTCTCTTTCTTGGTCTAATAACCTAGAAAATAAAATTATTTGCATAGTGCTTCCTCACAAGGTAGGCAACCAAGTTTATCGTCACATGTAAACAAATTCTATTGAGAGCTCCATTTTGCCAATTTGAGATAAACCTTTGTATACATTCTACTTTGCTGCCATGGTAAAATTTCCCTAATAAAATGTTGTAAAATTCACAAACCATCAATGCTTGACATACAAGTAAAATTAACACTTTAAGCATATCTACTGCTTTGTTTATTGGCCCACCTTTAAATATTGATAACGTATGGGTCACAAAATTAACCTTAAAACCACATTTTCTCATAAGTTAATTTGTATATTTTGAAAACCATTTAAAGAAAAAGAATCCTAAATATTTTCTATCTGATTTCAACTCTAAAAGTCTAAAGAACACACAAATAATGACAGGCAGAAGATGTGGATCTTCTTTGAAAATTATTCATTTTGTTTTATTTTAAGGTAAGAGGACTATCTATGTGGCATTCTAATACCTAAGTTTAAATTCCTAAAGCAATTTATCTTTTAAAAGTAATATTACCTTGACCAAATATGCAGACTCTCAGGGAGGCAGGAAATGAATACAATATTTTAAAGAAAATATTAGGTCCAGATATTCTGGTATAGAGTTAATTGATAACATGGCTGTGACACTATTCCATGCATACAAAGGCCAAATTATAATGTCTTTACAAATTTTCACTTCTCTGATTTCTTTCTGAAGAGAAAATCCCCCCATCAATCTTCATCATGGAACATCCTATGATTTTCTGTGGCACAGAAACCATTATGTCCATTAATCAAGATGAAAAAAGTTAATATATCAAACTAAATGTTAAATTGACAACGTGGGAAGTTCTACATCTTCCAGAAAGATGCAGATGGGAGAATATGAAGATTTTAAAAGCATTGCAATTTGTACTCTTTCTTGTCCTCTTCTAAACTGACAAAAGAACCATCAACAAAAATGCATTAAGCCCTTCATTGACAAAAGAATTTGGGGGAATTACTGAAGAAACAAATAATCTCTCTGCTCTCAAGAAAATGGGCAAATGAAAATAATGTGCATGAAAGCATTGCAAGACTAGTCATTCTAGTCATTCTGAGGACGTGGTACTGCTCAGAATATTAGGAAGTGAGAGAATAAAAGGAAAAACAAATGAAGCCTGAATAACCCCTCTAATCAAGCGGAAAACCTACCTTTATCTGAGGAAAGCACAACACAGTTGGAGTAGAGTTGAATCAGTTTCGGTTTGGATGTTCTATAAATCTCACAGTAATTATTCATGCAGTTTCCTCAAGTACCAGTAAATAAGAATATTAATCTGTTGTCTTTTGTGGCAAGAAAATACCAAAACACCTGTACCTGGACATATTCTAATAAATATAATTATTGGTCTATACTCTACGTTGACTTCACTTTATAGATTATTATTTTTTCAAATAATCCCTTTGATACTAGATATTATCATAATTAACAGGCATGATATCATTTTGCTATCTTTTGCAAATTATTTCTAGCAAATCACAATTCTGAAAATATTGGTATCTTCCTAGCAGCCCAGAAAACAAAAAAGAAAACTTTGAACTACCCTAATTTTTTTTATTTACATGGATGCTTTTTCTGTTATAATGTTTTACATTTAAAATGAGGAAACTTTCCTCATGTGTGCCAACCCCAAAAGCTGTGGTGTCCAATTATCAGTTGTTATCTATCATTTATTTCTCAAAATAATTAACTCAGAGCTTGTCTAATGAAGGAAAAGGGGGATTAAATTGAGACATCTCATGTCAAGTATGAAAAAGATATTCTCTGTTCTACAAATCTGAACTAAATGTCTTTATGTTGAAGGAAAAAGAAACCCTGTAGATAATAATGTTTAAATGCCTAGACAGCTGTGTATAACTAATATAATACATGTTGCCTATGGACTACATTCTTTGAAAAATCTATCCTTTTGATTATTTGAAGATCATCCCATGGCTTTTAATATCAGGGATATAGATACATTCTAAAGCGATTGTATTAAGCAGAAACCTGGTTGTTCTGAAGACTGAGAAAAAATCTAATTTTTTTTAATGTTTTGTGTTTTTTAAAAAATTATTCCTACTACATGAAGCTATGTTTCCAGTTTAGACCGCAACTACACAATTTAAAGGATTTTGTATAAAGGTTTAAGTGAGACCTGAAAAAAGAAAGAAAAAAAAAAACAACTATCTGAATCAAAAAGAAGCTACATATAAAGCAAACCCACAAATTATGCTCCACTTTGAAAATTTATGACCTCATTCTCTCCTGGTACTCAACTGGATTAAAAAATAATAATGAAGCAAATTTCATGCTTGTAAAGTGGAGCATCTAACCAGTATTTGCCTTTTTGTCTCTGAGAAAGAAAGATAATAGCCATGTTTATTAAGGACAGCAAGCCTTCCTCTTTAACAAAAGAATAAAAGTATTTCTCATAACCCTCACATTTGTTACACACATAGAAATTAAAGGAAAAACAAACCATGAACAATGAACATTAACAATTAAATTTTTTAAGTTATACTCTATTATTTTGGATTTTATATACAAAGATGGTAGAGTAACATAAAAGGAATGGATATATATGTACACATATATAAGTGAAAATTTAAGTAATCATTGGTTCTTATACTTTATTTAATTCATTTTCTACCCTTTGTAATTTTTGTTATATTTTACTTTTACTAAATTATAGCTGTATACATTAATGCATTTATGGGGTACAATGTGCTGATTTAATATACAATTTGGAATGCTTACATCAAACTGGTTAACATAGCCTTCACCTCACTTCCTTAATTATTGTGTTGAGACATTTATACACTTAATAGATTTGACATGTACCCTTGCAAAATGCACCATGGGTGTGGCCCCACCGATTACCCTCCCTCCATCCAACCTTCCACCTCCACTTCCCTCCTTCATACTGGGCTATAATTGTGTTTTATCTTTCATATGAAAGTGTGAGTGATTATATATTGATTTAATAATAGTATTAAGTACATTGAATAGTTTTTCTTCCATTCTTGATATACTTTACTAAGAAGAATATGTTCCAGCTCCATTCATATAAACATAAAAGAGGTAAAGTCTCCAACTTTTTTAAGGCTGCATAGTATTCCATGGCATACATACACCACAATTTATTAATCCATTCCTGGGTTGATGGGCACTTGGGCTTCTTCCATGACTTGGCAATTATGAATTGGGCTGCAATAAACTTTCTGGTGCAAACATCTTTGTTGTAAAGTAATTTTTGGTCTTCTGAATATATACCTAGTAGAGGAATTGCAGGATTGCAATTGCAGGTCTACTTTTAGATCCCTAAGTATTCTCCAAACCGCTTTTTTCCAAAAGGAAGATATTAGCTTGCATTCCCACCAGCAGTATAGAAGTGTTCCCTTTTCTCCACATCTATGCCAACATCTGTACTTTTGGGATTTTGTTATGTGGGCTA
Organism: Loris lydekkerianus; assembly: GCA_963574355.1. Taxonomy (NCBI): domain Eukaryota; kingdom Metazoa; phylum Chordata; class Mammalia; order Primates; family Lorisidae; genus Loris; species Loris lydekkerianus. Next base: position 54,780 of record CAUYPK010111106.1, on the reverse strand, counting down.
ATCTTACTAGAGTTAGATGATATCTCAAAGTGGTTTTGATTTGCTTAAAACTGTCCACAATATTCTACCCAACAATGAATATGTACTGAGCCTTTCACACACACACTGCACTTACCAAGATAAGATGAAATAGTTCTTTTTTTTTTTTTGAGACAGAGTCTCAAGCTGTTGCCCTGGATAGAGTGCCGAGGCATCACATTTCACAGCAACCTCAAACTCTTGGGCTTAAGTGATTCTCTTGCCTCAGCCTCCCAAGTAGCTGGGACTACAAGCACCTACCACAACGCCCGGCTATTTTTTGGTTGTAGTTGTCATTGGAAATAGTTCTTGATGTGAAAGAATTTAGGAAGATGATGTTTTCACTGGGAGATGCAAACAATTTGATTAAAATGTGCTGATTACAGTAATAGAGGTGTGGTTAAGATGAAGCAAGTGAGAGCTCTAAGGAGAATACCATTTGCCTAGACTGCTCAGAGAAATTCTTGGGATGGGAGCCCTCCTCAGTATGTACTAAGTGCCAGCTGACACCCACATTTCAGGCTAACTGTTTAAGGTCAGAAATAGCAAAGTGTTTGCCTCCACCTTTAATAATGAAGCTACAGACAGGAATAATTACGTCACACAATTCAAAGTTAGGCTCACTTTGGAAAGATTGCTAGTAAATATTGGAAAACAAGTACAAGAAATCTGCCAGATTAATTCAGGTGCAGAGTAGGGTACCAGTGGTGGTGGAAGTGGGAATAGCTGTGGTGGAGAGTGCACATAGAAGATGGGCAGCAAAGCTCACTAGTGTTTCCACAAAAGTGGTGATTCAGAAAAGTGCTAAGTATGTCCTAAAATGCATACAAATTCTGCCCAGGCACAGTGGTTCGCACCTGTAATCCTAGCACTCTGGGTGGATAGCCTGAGCTCACGAGTTCAAGACCAGCCTAAACAAGAGCAAGACCCCTGTCTCCAAAAGGTAGCCAGGCATTGAGGGCACCTGTAGTCCCAGATACTCAGGAGGCTGAGGCAAGAGAATCCTTGAGCTCATAAATTTGAGGTTGCTGTGAGCTGTGATGCCACAGCACTCTACTGAGGGCCACAAAATGAGACTCTGACTCAGAAAAGAAAGAAGGAAGGAAGGAAGGAAGGAAGGGAAAGAAAGAAAAGAAAGGGAGAGAAGGAAAAAAGAAAGAAAGAAAATGCATATAAGTTCTTTTAAAAAGCTCATAGAAGAAACATAAATTTCTCTGGGCAGCTATGCTTATTTGCTCAAGGTCAAGTCCCATGGTCTTTGTCTATTGTATAAGCAAAGGATTTCTTTCTCAAAATGTTATTCCTTTTTGCACACCTTATTACCTGCCCCCATCCAGGCTGAAGGAGAGAGGAAGAAAAATTTATCTTGTGCCAAAGTAATGGCTAAAGAACTATGGTAACTAACCCTCTCTCATTTTTCAGAGGTATAGAATAGACTCCCTTGGGACAGGAGAATGATGAACTCAGAATAGAGGTTAAAGAGAAAACTGAGTATCACATTAAATGTATATAAAAAAAAAAAACAGAAACTAATATAGAAAGCACTAAAACTACTCCTATAAAAAAAAAGTTTACCATAAATTGTTTACCACTAAAAGATGTAGAAGTTATATGTACACACACACACACACAATAAAAAGAAAATTAAAAATATGATAAAAATGAAACAGTAAGACATGCAACATAAAGCAACGAGAATTTTGTGTAGACTTATCAAGTAACATAGTAAGAAAGAAGAGAGAAAAGGACACAAAGAGAGAAAAGCACACAAAGACCAGCCTTGTGACCTCCTAGGCTGTGCACGTTTCTGTATTTGTGATGTTCATAGTGAGCCTGAAACTCCTGCTGTTTGATGCAATTCACAATTGCAAAGATAAAGAATCACTCTAAGTGTCCACCAATAGATGAGTAGATAAAGAAAATGTGGTGTGTATGTGTGTGTATATATATAAACATATACATACATACGGCCATATCATAGAACACTACGCAGCCATAGAAAAGAGTGAAATTATGTCTTTTGCAGTAACCTTGGATAAAACCAAAGGCCATTCTTTTAACTGAAGTAACCGAAGAATAACAACAAAAAAAGCAAATACAGAATGTTGTCTCTTATAAGTGGGAGCTAAGCAACAGATGTGCTTAGTTACACAGAATGACTTAAGGGACACTGCAGAATCAGAGGAGGAGCGTGGGAGGGGGATGTGAGATGAAAAATTGCTTATTGGATACAAGTACACTATTTAGGTGGTGGATATATTAAAAGCCTACACTTCACTACGCAATTCAGCCATGTAACAAAAAACAACTTGTACCCTGAAATATATTTAAATAAAAAAAAATCAGCTCTTTGAATTTTGGTTATGACATTTACATTTTGAACAACATACAATATTAAAACTTGGTTGCTCTGACAAAAGGATAGAAGAAAGCAATCATATGTGAAACAAATAATAACTTATGAGGAAATTTTTATCTCTATCAGACAGACAAAACTAACAAATGAAATACTGCTTTCTGTGAAGAAATGGTCATTCATAACTCTCTAAATTCCATACACAGTAAAACAGATCCATGGGAATGATTTTTTTACCCTCACAATTGGTTTATTTGATTCCATAAAGGCTATAACCATGTGATAAAATTTCATATCACATAGCAACCCACAGAAAGATATTTATTATGTACCTTACTTTATAAACTATGTGTTGTGGAACATCTCACTTATTTTAAAACCTTAAAATGCATAATAATATGGAATTTGCTGCTTAGAGTGTGGAGGATTAATAGAGTAAAGCCATCAAAAATAAAGAGGGAAACATTGGGTCTCTTGTCTTCCCAGGAGTACAATAGCATTTATCTCATTCTTGAGTTTTAGTTTTTAGACTTCCCAGCACAGCTCCATACCTGTTAAAATTGCTGCCCAGACTATCACTACTAAATATACCTCCAGAATGCATTGAGAAAAATTCTATGCAATGCAATATTTATAACAGAAAATGAATCACACTTATAAAACATTGGTGTAAATAATTAATTGAAAGAGAAAATATTTGTGGTTCCTTTTGTTTATTACATTATTTACATCTTTCCTAGGCCAAGTAATTCTATTCGTACAAGGCTACATAAATCTAGAGAAGACAAACGATCCCAAATATATGATTGACACCGACATTATCAAGCCAGAAATTCTGGGGACCGTCATTGTACAAAACTGCTTAGTCATTCCTGTCCAATCCTGTGATGCCCAAGTATCAGCTGCTGAGAAACCATACCATGAAAAGCTAATTTGGCTCTTAAAGATAACATGCTTTTAAAACGTGATAAGAAAGAAAAGTTGAGCTGGGTTCAGACAGACTGTCTCTGTTCCCAAGTTCCAAAAATGCACTCCCAGAAATATTTTCTGTGGCCTTATCGGCAGTAACATTCCCCAGCAATCCTGATGAAATAAATTTTTTTTCCCTTCAAGGAGGTAGGCGGGGTGCATATCTGTGAGTGTATGTTTGTGTGTGTGTGTGTCCCTCCCCACCCCAGCCTGTGTAGTTCTGGTAAGAGTTAGCATGAGACTTGGAAAGAAAACCAGGCCTCCAGGCATGTCTCCTTAAACCTCACACTTGGCTAAAGTTGTTGCTTTTTCTTTGCTCCCGTCTGAGTTCTCCCTCCCCTCCACTCCGTTTATTCCCCTCTACTATTGTTCAATTTAGCTGCACATTTATGGATGCAATCTGTAAGAGACCTGCCATGTGAAATCACCTTATGCTCTGTTCTCGGCATCCTTCCTTCTCTCATCTATCCCCTTTGGAAAAAAATGTGATAACCTTTGTTTTCGAAAACATTTTGAAAATACTACTGACTTGTGTGTGTTTGCTTTGAAAATGGATTCTTTGAAAATGATCCTGAGCAAAGCTCCTCACACTCAGGGAACACTGCAGTGAAAAGAGAGATCACGCAGAGGCTACGAGGAACCAAACAAATTGTCTTGACATCTGCTGAAGTGTTCTAAAGAAAGCCGGGCAGTAAAAAGATGAAAGTCAAGCTTGAGTCTTCACCCCACCAGCCTTCCCCCAACACACGAAGAATAATTTTGACTGGCCCAGTATCCATTTGCCTCTCAGAGAAAAGCGGTTAGGTTGAGCCAGGTGTTGTCCCATGGTAGCAGAGATCCAAATACCTAACCACTTAGAATTATACACTTTGCCTAGGAAGGATAATTCCTGGAGTATTTCAGGCTAATGAAAATCATGACACATTTTCCTTCGTAGAACAATAGAATGTGGCAGGTCCTGCCTCTCCATCTTCATCTCTCTCTCCTTTTCACTTTCTCCTCTTCCTTGTATAGTCAACTCTTATTCAAATAGGCCTTTTGTGAGGAGGACTGATTTGCTTTCTCTTTGTACATCACTATATTCTTTTACTGATTTTGAAGACATTTCATACCAAGAGAAAAAAAATTATTGAACTCCAGTAATGATATGCATGCCAAGTGTCTAGAGGTGAAGTGTCCTGATATGTCAGGTCATATTGAAAAAAATTATGATGGATTGATGAATGGACAGAGAAGTAGGAATATCATAAAGCAAGTACAGTAACAGGCTAACGGAAGAATATAGGTTGTGGGTTCATGGTGAACTTCTTTCAACTTTTCTGTGTGTTTGAGAAATTTTATAATAATATGTTTGGGGGAAAATTACAATCTATACCTTCATCATGAAATTCTTGTGACCTGGCTTTCCTTTCTTCTGCTCCCTTCAGATTAGAATCAAGAAATATTTTAGTCTCCATTTGTACCAAGTGAAATTCAATGGACTAACTTACTTCTGAAAAGCCTTGATTTTCTTCTTCATAAAAAAGTGTTGTAATTTGCCTCAAAAACTATCCAAGGTGAGGAAAAGACACACTATTTTACTTAAAATTCACTATATTCATCACACCCAGAGCCCTGGAAAAGGTCGAAGTTAATGTATCTTAACCCAGAACTTTTGTTAGGCAAAGCCTCATTCAGTTGCAAATATAAAAACATGTTTGCTTCAGCTTGATTAGAATACCACTGATCTTATTCTCCTCTGCCTTGGAGCGCACCAACCTTAGTGCTGACTGGGCAAACTGTGGTTGATAAACTACTGTTCTGTCAAATCTACACTGGGGATTTTAAAGTCTAAATGATGGATACTGTGAAGCACAAAGTATTCAAGCCTTGGGATTTTGTAAAACAAGTGCAAACAGCTCAGTGAAATCCTATTATCGCTGACAGAATGGAAGAGGCAATGCAATGGTATTTCCCCAGCAGTGGCCACCATCAAACTCACATGAAATATGTGCCAATTCTAAATCATACAGTTTAGCAGTTTGAGGACAGCTGGACACAGCATGCTAAAACAAGAGCATTTTTTTAACAAGCAGAACTAAGAACAGGATATTTAACCTAGCCTGTTAATGCTCATAGCAATGTGTAAGTTACTATGTTTTAGCAATAATTTATAACACTTGATCTCATGTGTGTGTATACACACATACATATTTTCTCATACATAGATGAAATATATATATTTATATGTAAATATATATATTTAAATAAGCCAGTCTCTCGTTTGGCTTTGGGAACTAAAATTCCCAAAGAATAGCGTGATATAATATGGCTAATAAGAATTGAGCTCACTGCAATATGCTTCAAGGGTTCACTGCTTGCTCTGTGGTTCCATACTTTTTAATTTCCTTCTGCAAACAGTGAACTGAGAAAAAGGAAAATCCATTTGGCTGATCTGAGTTACAAATTAAATCCTTGATTAAATTTTGGCAATTACATCTCCAGGTCGTTGCCATTTAAACATTTTAAATTCATTTGAATAAGCTTCTTAATCATGGTCTTGGCAACCCATTGTATGGCAAAAAGAGCCCTAATAAATACTATTAAGAGGTTGGCTGACAAATTGAAAAATTGACAGATACTGCAAAGAAATATTTCACTCTGCTTTTCAGTTGTTTTCAGTCAAAAAATAAATACAACAGGCTCATGTACATCTTTAACTAGCAAAGAGTCATCTATATCAGTGGCTTTCAAACTTTATCATGCGTAAAAGTCACCTGAGGGCGTTGGTAAAGCCAACTCCTGGGACTGTACCCCCAGAGACACGATTTTAGTAGGTCTGGGTTGTACCCAGGAATTTCCATTTCTAGCAAGCCCTCAGGTGATCCTGAAGCTATAATCCTGGGGCCACTTGGAGCAGCACTTGTCCAGCTCTTTTCAATATGTGTAGTCGTACTAAATGATTGTTAGAAAGTTCAGGAAATAATGTATAACAGCCTTATATCATTCGTTTAGCTTTTAAAGATGTCCGGCAAGGTGATTACATCGTCTCTCTCAATAGACAGGCCTTGGTTTACAGCTCTTCTTGGGCTTTGGATCTCCCCCCTTCAATAATCCAGTAGCCAGTTGCCTTCTCCCCGGTGCCAACCACATATGCTTTAGAAAACATTCAGGTAAGTTTTTTCTCTCAAACTTTTAGTGTTCTACTACCTCTTCCTGGGATCACTGCCCCCTCTTGGGTGACAAAATACTTTTGTGGCCTAGTCAAAGCAATCAAATTTTAATATCAAAATTATGGCATTAATCCCTCAGCTATATGAAGCATGTAAAAGGAAGAGGAGCAGGTGGACCTTCCCAGGACCGTGATATCACAAAGGTGGCCCCGCCTGCAAAGAAGCCCAACCTTGTTTTTACCATCTGATAATTACTGATGCAACTGAAGCCAATTTTCATTTGCCCTGTAATTATAGAGACAAAAAACGTTGGTCGGTTTTAATGTCTTCTATATTGCAATTAGTAAAGTATTAAATATCGATTCTGACTTCTACTCACCAAGCAAAATGCTGTCAGTCTCTTTAGGTTTGGTACAGGAACTCAGGAACTGCTTTCTACCCTGGCTTATGATATTTATAAATCTCTGAATCCTTTCTAAATTGAGTGCATGTAAGTAGTTGAATGCAATGGTCCCATTTGATACATTTTTTAAAGAATCCCTTCTTTGCTTTTCTCCCAACCATCCCCAGCACACTAGAATATTTTATATCATTCAAAGTCTCAACAGATCATGTGATGACAGGGATTGAACAATAGGGGCAGACTACTCTAACATGGGCCTGGCTAGAGCTGAGCATGATGGAGGCATTGGGTCTGTGTTTCTTTGTGCATTAATCTTACTTTCTCTAGCTCTCAAGTTCCCTTTAAATAAATAAATTTATAGACAAAATTTCGTTTTGTCTATAGTTCACATGTCACTTATAGCTTCAGGTTGGTTATTTATTTAATTGTCACAAGTTTGTAAAAAACTGAGGCTTTGAGATTTTTGGAGATTTAGCTAAAGACAAAAAACTGGTGTGTGACAGACACACCCTAGTAGAACTCAGTTGGTCTCACCCACACACTGAAGATTTTTCTATTATGGCACGCAACCCCCCAAAGTATAACAACCTTTATTAGATTATCTTTCATTATATTTATTCTTTCTGAAAACTATCCTAGATAGCCCTTGGAAAGAAAAGGCAAGTTTTCCAGAAAACACAATGACAAAAAGAACAAAAATATTGAGACACCGAGGCTATCAATAGGGAAAATGCCATAGTTCTAGAGAGCAGATATTGAAGTATATATGCCAAACGCAGAGAAATTTATTCTGAGAAGTTGAATAGACACTTCTAGAAACAAGTCTCTGATATGATATACAGACTCTCAGAAAAGCACACCAAACAAAAATATTTGAAAGTGTAAACGTTTCTAGAAAAACTTAATGATGACTTTCATAAAACTAGAGTTCATATTTCAGGAAAAAGTAATAAAAAGCAATAACTTGAATTTCAAGGATAGAAAGAAAAAATCCTTGAGACATCCATCAGCCATCAGGAAAGGATCAGGATCACTAGAAGAAAACAAAAAACAAAGCAAGCAGGGCAGTTCCTGTGGCTCAAAGGAGTAGGGCGCCAGCCCCATATACCAGGAGGTCATGGGTTCAAACCCAGCCCCAGCCAAAAGCTGCAAAAAACAAACAAACAACAATAACAACAACAACAAAACTGCAGAAAACAAAAAAAACAAAGCAAGCAAAGAAATAAAAAAGAAAACAAAAAAAAAAGTGCAATGCAATGAGTTTTGAGGGGGTAGAAATGACATAAATTTTCTGCCTCGTAAACTTATTATTCTTGTCTAAATGTAAAAACTTAAAAAATGATATTCTAACTAGACTGAGCAACATAGTAAGACCCCACCTTTACAAAAAATAAAAAACAGCCAGGTGTGGTGGCACATCTCTGCTGTCACCCCAGCTACGTTGGAGGCTGAAGCAGGGGAATCACTTGAGCCCAGGACTTTGGGGTTTCTGTGAGCATGGGCAACAAAGTAAGATGCTATCTCAAAAAAAAAAAAAAAAAAAAAAAAAAAAATATATATATATATATATATATGTGTGTGTGTATGTATGTATATATATTCTGAACTATGCAGGGACATTGGAAGAGAGCCCCCATATCTTTTCTCTCAAAACTTGTTAATTTACAAAATAAAGAAAATTGTTATAAAAATATGAGAATTTCAGAATTGCATATATATATATATATATATATATGTATATAAAATGATTGAAAGTTGTTACTATTAATAATTTCATTTAAATGCAGAACAAAAGATGAATGACAATTTAGTTTCTGGTGGTTATATAATAAAAAGTAAGTATGAAAGTGGATGTTTCATAATCCAGTGACATAAAGCACTTAAATAATATACTTGTTACATGGAAGTACAGCAAAGTATGTGGACAATTTTCTGTTACTCCATTTTGCCCACTGTTCAATGAGGCAGCCAACATGAGGCTCAAAGCTGAGGAGTGAGGACAGAGTGTGGGCACTATTCCAGGCCCTAGTACCTAGATATGAGGCCTGAGGCAAAAGCCCAGGTACCTGAAATTTACTAAGAAAGTATAATTAAGAGAGGTAAAGCTGGTGGGGAGAAGAGTAAAGAGGTAATCTCAGGTAAAGTCTAGTTTTGACTACTTCCACAGAAAGTTCTGGAGCATGTGCCGTACCATGGTTTGCCCTGCCTGGAAAACAATAGAGATGGCTTTTTCTCATGGCAGCAGGCAGCTCCCTCCAGCCAGGGCAATTCTCGAGAAAATAGGGCAGCCATGAGCCAGAAGAAACTGATACTTCCAGCAACAGGGTGAGGGAGGTAATAACCTGCAAAGGGGAAATTACTGGGAGGGATCTAACCTCTGACTTTAGTTCCAACCTCAGCTTTGCTTTTATTTATTTATAATGAACTTGTTCCTTAGATTTCCTTTCAAAACTTCAATTCTATAACTAAAAAAATATTTTTAAAATATCATAGGTAGAAGGATGTCCTCAGTCACCTAAGCTTTGAAATTTTCTGATTCTGTGAAGTCCACTTGATTATTTTAACACAGGTCCTCACATCTGCTCGAGTGTTTCCTTTGCTTTCTTGAAGCACTGCTCTTCCTGTGCATTATTCTGCATCTCAGGGGCTAGCATCCTACAAACTACATTTTCCACCTAAATTCTGGTTAATTCTGCCAATGAGAGGTACAAGAAGGATACTGAAGGGTGGGGACAAATAAAAGTATTATTTTTTTCTTGGGTTCTGAAGTTGTCAACAGCAGGCAGCTCCAAGTCCCAGCACACTGGCTGTTCCAGTTCAGTTGTTCCACAGCTCTAGCTTTAGTACCTAAAATGGCAGGGCCAGCCTGGGCCAGCAGTAGTATTTGGTGGCTCTCACAGTGAGATTGGTGGCAGTTCCCACAGGAGTAGAGTCCCATAGCTGGGTCACACAGGAGTGTGCCATTATGATATGCTGAGGCCACCTCCTGGATTTATCCAGCTAGCCTTAGGGATAGTAGCAGTTTCTTGTTTTTAATCCCTGATTGACTTCATTTATCCTCCCCTCTTCCCTCCTCAAGTCCTAATATATTTGTAAACAATTATTGCATTAAAAGCCCTTACTTCTGAAACACTTGGAGTGTGTTTTTCTTTTTCTATCTAGGTGACTGACTGATACAATATAAAACAACACATCCTATCCATAAAAAAACTAGTATGATTTACTATGGGAATGACAACAAAGGGAAGAAAATAGTGGTTAATTGCATAGCCCCAAAACAGTAAAGGAGATGTTCTGGGGGGTATCTTCTACCCTTATTCTCATAGGTAACTTCTTGCCCTATTCCTCAGTAAAAGTTTATATATATGGTATACTTCAAAATACCTAAGAGAATGGGATCACAATGTTCCTAACACAAAGGAATGAGAAATTATTGAGGTAATCGATACCCAATTATCTGGATTTGATTATTACACATGTGTCTTTCTCAAAAAATCACATATGCCCTAAAAATATATACAACAATTGTGTATCCATGATAATTTAAAATTTTTTAAAAAGGTAACCAGAAAAAAAATGTATAGAGGTCAAATAAAAAAGAGCACTCACTTAGTTTTGTGTTGTAATTGCACATAAATATGAGTGGTCATCTTCAGAGATTTGAAGTTCTTCTACTTTACTTACACTTTTTTTTTCATCTTAAAAACTTAAATTTCAAAATATAGACTTAGAGACACCTGCAAATAAAAATGGAATCAAAATCCAGAGGAAGACTGGGTTCCTGATGCATATCTCTGACAGATACTATTAATGTGTGCTGGTAGAATGTCGCTTCAGAAGGCTTTGCTTCAGAATTGTGACAGGTAGCAACTTATGGGAGAGAACACATATTTTGCATCTTTGTATTTTATGGAAGACATGGTATCTTATACATAACAAAGTCTCCATACATCTTTACTGAATGGGAATAACCAGCATTTTTATCAACCTAGTTGTATTGGAATCATCTGAAATACTTGTTTAAAAAACTGATTATTGGGCCCTACTCTCACAGTTTCTGCTTAAGAGGTTTTGGGTAAGGCCTAAGAATTTACTTTTCATGTGAGTTCCTAAGGGATACGGATGATGTTGGTCTAAAAACTGTATGTTGAAACTCTGGGATTGATTATAAAACCCTCTAAGAGTTAAACAGAGCCAAGAAAAGTGGGTATTTTTCAACCTGTGTCAATGTCAACCTGATAGTAGTTAGGGAGCTCCATTTTTCGATATGCCATTCCATATAATTCATTGCCAGACCTCATCTGATCATGACCAATGTTTTCCACTTGCTGTCCTTCCAATTTCATTGGAGGAAGGATGGAAAACACATTATTTACTAGGTTTTTGAGGCAGAGAAAGGCCTTGGTAAGATGTTAAATATTAATTTACACTTTGAGATAATTTCAACAATTGGCCTATTGAGTATAAGACAGGGCAATAAAACCATTTTTCTTCTTCTTTGCCCCATTTGGTGCTAGCAGGATAATCCTCTACCTTAGTATATCATTAAATCAGACATACCAGTAGGGTCTAGGTAAATGATTGAGCTTCAAAGTTAACGAATTCAGGAATACTGGTTAGCAATGGTGATGAACTCATTTTTATTTATATAAGCATGCTAAATACAAACTTGTTTTTATACATAACAATCAATTAAAAAAATGTAAATATGTTCTATTAGTGGATTTACATTGTTTTATTCATAAAAAGTCATGAAATTAATGCCAACAATACAAATGACACTCTGATTTCAATTGTATTAATATTCAAATAGTGTGGATTATTTAATGAAAAAATTATTTTTAGATAATCAAATCACATATTTGATTATATGCCATTCCTTCCATTTAAGTATAAATAGGAGCTGCCTTTTTCTCTATTCCATTTATTTGACATAAAAGATTCATTTCCAGTAACAGAAAATGTTTCAAAAAATATAAAATGCAGTGAATATGCATTTATTGATTCATTAAACAAATATCTAAACATATATTGAGTGCCCACTAGGTGCCAGGGATTGTTTTGTGCCCTGGGCATATAACAGTGATAGTTGCAAAGATGCTCGCCCTCATCAAGCTTTCATTCTAGTGGGCAAAAATAGTTTAATACATGTATTGTAAGGACTGTGCAGAAAAATAAAAGGAAAGGAAGTACTAAAGTTGCAGTGACATAATTTTAATAGGGTGGTCAAGGAGGTTAATTTATGAAGAAGGTGACATCTGAATGAACACTTGAAAGAGATGGAGACAAATGGAGATTTAGAAGGATCATGGTACAGGCAGAGAAAATGCAAGAGGTTCAGTGGGAGAGCTGAGAAGAGGGTTAACTGTAGACCAAAGATATTCTAGAGCAATTTAAATGATTCTAAGGACTGGCTTTTACTCTGAGTGAGCTGGGGAGCTATTACAGAGAATTTTATTGAACATTAGATAGAAAGTAGGACTTTCAGATAATGCCACTGGTATTTAATTAAGATTAGAAACTTTATCTGCACCACACAGTTGGAAAGTTTCATATGGAATCCCTGCCACAGTACCAGATATGGGTGATAATTAATTATTATTTTTTGTTCTTGGGGCATATAAAACATTTGAAATGAGAAAGATCAAACTGTTTTAAACTAGTTATCAACAAGTTATTCTCCAAATGAATTGAGTTCTAAGCTATAAAACCCAGAAAAGAAACATTAGTGAACTCAAATGTTTACTTACTTAGAGCTTCTGTTTATATTGCCATCAGTTCTGTTTGCACAGAGAGGCTATTTTGAATGTTTATGTCCATAATAATCATTCCTGACACATTAACCAGTTTGAGCGAGGAGAGGAAGAGAAAGACACTATATAAGAAGTAGAGGAGGGAAATGATTCCTCAATTATTAAAATATTACCTTGGTGAAAAATAATAGAATGTTAAATCCAATTAAAGATATGTTACATAAGCTATTTTATTTTCAAACTATATTAACATTTTACAAAGGGAAAAATGATAGAATTCAACTGGTCATTGATATATAATTGGTTGTATTTTCCTTGGGGATATTCTAGAACTTTTTTTTTTTTCTGACTGGCCTTCTAAGACACCAGTAAAAATAGCAAGAAAATAGTTTGGTTCACATAGCCTATCACACACAGAATAATTACCTAAATATTGATCTTGCAGAAATCGGGCAAGAACCGATTTCCAAAAGAGGAGATATGCCTAATTCTGGTAACTAGCATGTTCATTATTTAATCTATGCATTTCTTTAGCTGGTATTATCTACAGAGTTAGAATATTATTTTTACCAACTATTAATTTCTTCTATTCATCCTACTCATATTTAGTCTTTACATACTTTTCCTTTATTTTCTTCTAGCTAAGTCAAATAAGCTATTTCTTTTCTTTTCTTCCACTATGGATTCTTGTGTTATACAGAAATCTAGAATAATTTTAAATGTGTCCTCTATGAACTCATTCTCGTGTGCTATTCAGAAATAAACGATATTTATCTAGAAGTGATCTAAACTATGCCTCAATTCACATTTAGCATTGTGCTTCAATTAACAGGGGTATCATACATATTGTACAAAATATGTAAGTATCTTCTAAAGACTATTTTTGCCATAATGTCTATTGCTGTAAAAATACAAAATATTTTCTTCTTCTCAAAGCCTATTACCAAGTTGGTGATTGGTAAGAAAAAATTTTCTTCCTCAATTCTGTTTTCCTGGATAACGTGTATCATACCAATTTTGTTAGACTGTCTATTAATATCTATAAAACCTTTAGAAAATAATGACAAGTCATAGTAAATGCCTCCTTAAGAACAGCTTTGATCAACAAATGCAGTTTGTGGACAATCTCCTTAAATCCACCATCTCAAATTTCTGGATCCAAATTAGAGACATTCTCTTTCTGCATTAAAAGTGGTGAAATTCATGGTTGGAAGTGATTACTAGATAATTTCATCATTTTCAAGGTCACATACTTATTTGTCAAATCCAATTGGAGTATTTACTAGAAAACTATATAACAGCTCTCTTTTGAAGGGTTTATGAAAATTAGGAAATAAAAGCCATAGAAATTTTCTGACTGAGCAATTAATTAATCCATTCCTTTATCCAAAATATTTATTGAGCACCTACTCCTCCAGGCACTAGTCTAGACACTAGAAATGTAGGCATGAACTAACAGACAAAGCCCTGACTCCCACGGGGCCTATAAGCAAATCAAAACCAAAAATGCTTCCTATGTAGAATACAATCTTTAAAAAAAAACGATATAACCTCTGGATATCACTGATGACAGCAGACTAGGAGGAGCCACTCGTTGATGCGAAAGTATAGTCAGAATGATCACAAAAGTTGTTAGATAGTACCAGCCTCCTTTGAGGTGATCAGAGTACTTATAGTTTCCCAAATTGCCTCCGCCACCAACCAGAACTTTATTTTTTTTTGGAAGAATTCCATAAATTATTAGGGGAATCAGGTTTTTCAATGGCCACAAAGTATCTTCATGGCCATTTTGTTAACCAAAACTAAAAAGTTGTTCTTTCCTGATATACAAAAAAAATAAAAATAAAAATAAAAATTACTGATTTGAAAGAGTTGAAGTCTTTAATATGCGAGAAGCATACTAAAATTGTTGAAATATATTAGCATAGACTACTGAGGAATTTCAGGAGTTATGGCCATTTGTATACTTCGTACAAAGGAAGAGATAAGAGACATTAAATCTCTCTTATAAAATGTTCATGGAGGCAATTTAAAACTAGAAACTATTTTTTAAAGTTATTTCATCAAAATTACAAGGGGAAAATGCAGGGAGACAATATTAATTTTTTTAAGTACCCACTCTATGAGACACACTCTCTGGCTGAGGTTGTTAAAATGAAGCACAGCTTTGTCTCCAAAGAACTTCCCATCAGACAGAAAACTCTGCCTCTCAGGATTCCACTGTCTTTCACCCCAGTGGATAACAAATTCACACTGAAAAAAACCTCCAGGAATTTATTCCAACTGTGTTAGATTTACATTCTCAGCTAAAGACATTCTTGGGTAAAACAGATGCTTTCTATCACTTATATTAACAAACCAAATACAACGTTGTTCCCCTAGCAGCACAAGCTTCCCATTACCAACACATTGGTGACCACTGCCCTCCTTTTCATGAAATATCTATTATTTCCGCATCTTTCTTTACTGGCTTCTCATGGAAAATAAATCTCTGGAGGAACTGTTTAAGAAGAAAGAAGGACCACATGGATAGAATTTTAAAATAATTATTTGGAGATGGACAGAGACAACAAACTAGGATGATTAGAGCCCTTTGGGGCATAAACAATAACTTTTAATACTGATTTTTTCATAATGCTAGACTTTATCCTGTTTGCAGTTTATGTTGACAGCTTGGCTCTATCACTAACTATTAGATATTTTAGGTGTACATCAAAGCCTGCCTATTTTTCACTGTCAAATTTTGTACCACAATAATATGTGTTTCTTTTATGGCATACAATTGAAATGAGCTTAGTTAAGAAACATACATGGCACTGTCTATTTTTCAGAAAAATATTAAACAAACATTTATTTATTGACAGCTAACCTTTTTGCTCTTTCCCCCCTAGCAATGCTTAGAAATAGGTAATATAAATTAGTACTTCCATTGAAAATGCTAAGAAATGTCAAATTGGGCTCTCTTTCAATATTTTAATTTCCAAAAATGTTATGATTCCATATATTTTCATATGTGCATTTATACATATATGGGTAAATATAATCAGTTATCCAATTTCTTTTCTTTTTCTGGATCTGTTTAATTTTTAACACACCATCTCCATGTAAAAGATCCCTTAAATATAGGATATTTGTCATAAAGAAGAAATTCAAATAATATTAAGAATGTGCATAGACCGCCCAGCTGACAAGTATAATAATATAAATAGACTTGTTGGTTGTAAACTTGAAAATGTGTGCACTGCGGGTGTACAATGGCCATAGTACACTCTGACAAGAAGTAGGCACTGGGATTTTTATCAGGTGGGTGCTGTGGGTTACAGGCTGTGCAAGCCTCCTCCATTCTGTAAGTTATAGGTATGACACCATCCAATGTTGACATACAAGTGCAAGGAAAATGAAAAGCAAAATGAAATCTGACCCTCTCCAAAGTCTCTTCAAAGCCCACTAGCAGATAATCACTGACATGTGACTAAGGTCGTGAGTCAGCTACAGAATTCCATAACATAAATATAGGCCTATTTTGAAGGAAGGGATGAAAAAATGAATATGTGGAAAGATGACCAACAACATGAAAAAATTCAAAATCTGAGTACTGGAGCACCTTCAGCAATGACACATTTGAAGCAGATTATATATTACTAAGAGAACAATGAAGGGGAAAAGATAAATGATATTAATGGAAAAAACAGTGACCTAAATTAAATATATGTAGCAGGAATCCCAAGACATTGCTCTGAAAAAGAGTATAATGAGCTTTACCAGAAATAGGATACCAAAAAGATGATACAAACTTAAAAGTCAGTTATTGTCTACTACTTAAATTTTCAGTCTTTCCTTCAGCATATTGAGAAAATAATGAGAATAATAATTCTTATCCTTCAGAATAATCAGTAATGGGTAATAACTCAAAGCGATCATGTATAAATCCAGGAAATAAAGGATTTGGGGTAGGCGGTAGACTAGGAGGCACCAGGAATCTGCCTCTCCAGCTGGGCATCAATTGCACTGGCACAATCAGTCTTGGGTAACTTTCAGAGCTCTGTAGTCTGTTGAAGGTTTTTCATTTCCAGGGGAAGGCTTGAATGATAAGTTGTGGTTACTTTCAGTCAATTTTAGCTTGCGCCACAATAACATCTACCTATCTCCCCTGCACACCCCATTCCCATGACAGGCAGCTATGCACACCTTTCTGGCTGGAGCTAACTGGTAGGAGTTAGGGTGGTCAAAGAAGATCCTGCCCCCCAAATATCAAAGATCAATGCAGTGACCACTTAGTGCTTTTTTTCTAATCACAGAGACATAAACAAAGAAGCTGGCAGCCATAATTATTGTCCCTGCTCCCACTGTTGTACCCCCACCCCCTCCAGCTGAAATGACTTTCAGGGGATTTAAAGAGCCACTGCCTACCCTAAGCCTTTCATTTTTCTTTTTTTCTCCTTCTAGGAGCCAGATAGTAAAGACTAGGGTTTTTATAAATCTGCATATATAGGCAAAATTATAAAGTGACCAGCCATGCCAAAGAAAAGTTTCAGGCTCAAAAAGGATCAGAGAAAACTTTAGGTTTATACCTCAGGCTGATTCTTGGCACATAGATGACCTACAGCTAACTTTTGAAAAGTAATAATAATACCTGCCACCCCCTGCAAATCCTAGGTAAAGTGACAAAAAAGCATCAGGCATATAAACAACAAATAATAGAAGTAAGAACATCCTCATCAGGAAATACTTTAAATATAAGTGGATTCAGCTTTTCAATTAAAATACATAGATTTGTGGAATAGGTAAAAAAACATTTTAGATTCAAAGATACAGATAGAAAGTGGAAGAATGGAAAACACATTCAGTTAAAACAGTATCCAAAAAAGGGCAGGGATAACTACAATGATACCAGACACAATAGACTAAATTTAAAAATTTACATGACACAAAAGAACATTATATATTAATAAGAGGTTTACTACAGCAAAATCATGTAACAACTATGTAAATGTATGCATCTATTAACAGATTGTCAAAAACAGAAATAAAGGAAGAAATAGTTCTATAATAAGCGTTGAATACTTCAATACCTTACTCTCACTATCAATGAATAATCTACATGTATAAAGAAAATTGCAAAAACAATATCATTTTAATAGCATCAAAAAGAATAAAATATTTAGGGCTAAATTTGGTAGAATAATCTTATAATCCCAGCATTTTGGAAAGCTGAGGCAGGAGGACTGGCTCAAGATCTGTCTGGGAAACACAGTCAGACCCCCATCTCCACATAAAAAAAGAATTTTAATTAGCTGTGAACCATGATGCATGCTTGTATGCTTGTAGTCCTAACTACTTGGGAGGCGGAGGTGTGACGATCACTTGAGCCTAGGAGGTTGAGATTAAAATGAGCTATGAAAAAGCCACTGCACTCCAGCCTTGGTGATAAAGTGAGACTCTATCTACATTAAAAAAAAAAAAAAAAGAAAGAAAGAAAAGAAAAGAATAAAATAGTTAGGAGTTAACTTAACCAAAGACATTAAAGACTTGTGCAATGAAAACTACAAAGAATTTCTGAAAGAAATTAAAGACACAAATAAATAGAAACACATCCCATATTCGCTAATTGGAAGAGTTAATATCATTTAAATGTTAGTACTACCCGAAGTGATCTACAGATTAATGCAACACCTATCAAAATCCCAATGATATTTTCTGTAGAAATAGAATAACCAATAAAATTCACATGAAATCTCAAGGGGCTTTAAATAGCCAAAACAGTGTTGAAAAAGATGAACAGAGCTGATGAACTCAAGCTTCCTTATTTCAAAACTTACCACAAGGCTACAGAAATCAAAACAATGTAGTGCAGGTATAAAGATGGAAATACAGACCTATAGAACTGAATAGAGAGCCCAGAAATAAACTCCCGGATATATGGTCAAGTAATTTTTGAGAAGGGTGCTACTAAGAGTGTTCAAAACTGGTCCTGGTAAAACTGAATATTCAGATGTAAAAGTATAAACTTGGATGATTACAAACACCATATTTAAAAAAAAAAAAAAAAAAACCCTCAAAATGAACCAAAGACATAAATACCTAAATACAGTACAGACTTCAATACTAAAACAATAAAGTTGCCAGAAGTAAATTTAGAGCAAAATTTTACACTGTTGGATTTGACACTGATTTTTCTTTCTTTCTTTTTCTTTTCTTTTCTTTTCTTTCTTTTTTTTTTTTTTTTTTTTTTTTGAGACAGAGTATCACTATATCACCCTTGGTAGAGTGCTGTGGCATCACAGCTTACAGCAACCTCCAACTCTTGGGCTTAAGTGATTCTCTTGCCTCAGCCTCCCAAGTAGCTGGGACTACACATTGACACTGATTTCTTAGATATGATACCAGAGGCACAAGTAACGATAAGTAAAATATGCATCAGAAGATAATATCAAGAGAGCAAAAAGGCAACCTACACAATGGGAGAAAATATTTACAAATTGCCAGGTGTGGTGGCTCACACCTGTAATCCTAGCACTGGGATGCCAAGGCAGGTATATTACTTGAGCTCAGGAGTTTAAGACTAGTCTGAGCACGAGTCCCTGTCTCTACTAAAAATAGAAAAACTAACTGGGCATGGTTGTCCTTGCCTGTAGTCCTACTAGAGAGGCTGAGACAAGAGGATCTCCTCAGCTCAAGAGTTTGAAGTTGCTGTGATCTGTGATGTCACAGCACTCTCCCCAGGGTGACAGAGTGAGACTTGGTTTAAAAAAAAAAGAAAGTAATATATTTATAAATAATATACTTGATAACAGATTAATATATAGAATATGCAGAAAATACATATATTTCAACGATAATAAAGAAAAGGAAATCCACCCTGATTCCAAAATGCACAAAGGATGTAAATAGACATTTCTCTCTAGAAGAGACAAATGACAATAAACACATGAGATGTATCTCAACACCATTATTCATCAGGGAAATCCGTATCACAACTACAGTGAACTACCATTGCATACTCATTAAGATGGTTACTATCAAGAAAACAAAACATGACAAGTGTTGGTGAGGATGTAAAGAAAACTTTGTGTATGGTCGTGAAAATGTAAAGTGGTACAGTTGCTGTGGAAAACAATATGAAATTTTCTTTAAAAAATTAAAAAATGGGATTACCATATAACATAGCACTTTTGCTTCTCAGTACAGGCCCAAAAGAATCGAAAGGAAGGCCTCAAAAAAGATTTTGGTATGTCCATATTCATAACAGGACTATTTGCAATATTTGAAACATGGAAGTAATACAAGTGTCTACTGATGGACAAAGGGATTAGTAAAATGTAGCATGTGTTACAACACACACACACACGTATATATAAAACTGAATATCATTCAGCCTTAAACACAAAGGAAATTCTAATATGTGCTACAATACGGATGATCCTTGAAGACCTTATGTTCAATAAAATAAGCCAATCACAATAGACACATACTATATGGGTCCATCTGTATAAAATATTTAGAGTAGTCAAAAACCACAGTGAAAGAAAGTAAAATTGTTATTGCTAAGAGTGGGAAAGAGGGGAATGGGGAAATATTATTTAATATTTATGGACTTTTAATTTAATATGATGAAACGTATTACGGAGGTGGATGGTGATGATGGTTACACAACATTATGAATCTATTTAATACCACTAACAACATACTTAACAATGATTAATAAGGTAAATGTTATATTTTATGTACATTTAACCACAATTAAAAAAATAGGGGATAGAAGAGATAAAACTTTCACTCTTCGCAGATGATATGATTGTATATCTGGAAAACACCAGGGATTCTACTACAAAACTCTTAGAAGTGATCAAGGAATACAGCAGCGTCTCAGGTTACAAAATCAACACACATAAATGGGTAGCCTTTACATATACCAACAATAGTCAAGATGCAAAAAACAGTTAAGGACTCTATTCCATTCACATCTACTATGTTTTTATCCTTCACATTTCTTTCCCTAGTAATCTCCACTATCCACACCTGTCAACTGTACCATGGTGTGCTGGATTATCATATGTGGTTCAGATAAGTCAAATATTATTCCTTTCTAGATGTTACTGATGAGACAAATGGGAAGGAGAAGAGTGACAAAAAATTAAGGTTGAAAGCACACTGCTAGTGCCTGTTATTTGGTAATGTTTTTGTTACTATTTTTTTAAGCCAGTTATTCTTTTTACTATTCCATGTTACCTATGTTTATTATTTTCTACAATTGAATAGGATGCAGTTTACCTCTTAAATGGATTCCAGCATCCAGCAAACTCTACTGAACTCTTATCTTGTGATAACTCAACCCTGGTCACATATAGACAGCTGCCTATTTGTGATATTATGAAAGACAAACACATCTTTCTTTTTTCCTTGTTACATTAGGAATTTTTAAAAATTTTCTCCATGATCAAGTAGATGGAAATAAAGGATAAAATGACTCATATGCCTTTGGATTTAGAAAGTGCATTTCCAAGAATTCACTGTTAAAATAAGAATTCCTCTGGGAGCTATGAAGCATAATTTCAGAACTAGACATTAAAACTTACAGCTGGACTAATTTTTGGAGTGATCTTTCATCACTTTGGCAAATAGAAGACAGAATAGTCAATGTATAGGGAAATCTGTACTTTAAAATCTTAACAGGCTGGTGGGTATGGAAAAGGTCTTAAAACTGGAATAGTGTCAAGATTTGCACTGGGATGGGGAAGCCAAGTACAGAAATACAAAGGTTCCCAGAGAGCATGCTATCCCTGGGCATTTGGCAGAAGGGGCTGGAAATACTAAATCTAGGTGAGAAGAAGGGTTCAGATGAGAGAATACCAGACGAGCACAATGACTTCATCTGCTTCTGACAGACTAACACAGAACATGGGCCAAGTAAATATCTGACGTAAAGAATTTTAGCTCTGGGCAGCACCTGTGGCTCAAAGGAGTAGGGCACCAGCCCCATATACTGGAGTTGGCGAGTTCAAACCTGGCCCTGGACAAAAACTGCAAAAAAAAAAAAAAAAAAAAAGAAAAAGTATTTTAGCTCTGGAAGAATCATACCATTGCTTATTCTAATTCTGAATGTTACAGATAAGGAAACCAAATCACAGTGATATTAAGTGAAAATAATATCTTTTAGACATGGCAAATGTTTTAGTGTAAATTTTTTGTTCAGATCCTTGCATAGTGCCTCAAACTTAGTTCATGCTAAACACAAATCGATGGATCGTTCAGATGACAATCATTTATACATTCATCTGAATGGGTTGTCAGTAACAGAGTCCTTCCTTGACAAGAAGTATGTCTAAATGTGATTTAAAATTATTTTTTGTTGTGGTTACTTTTTTTTCAAATATCAAAAGTTTTCAAAGAGTGGAAGCTGTTGTTTAGCACAATACGTCAGATGCAGCCAATTTCTTTTCTCTCTATTGGCATTAAACATACTGACAATTTCTTTTCTCTCTATTGGCATTAAACACACTTGGAATCTGACTCACATCAATATGTGGATAGCCAACATAATAACTAGCATCACAGAGACGAGATTCTCCCAAATAAATACGTGGAATTATTTCATGTTTCTATTGGTTGACATTTTGGCAGATGCATTTTTGCTGCTAGATCAAGTTGCTGATACCAGCTTGTGGACAGAAAGGGTATCTAATATCCTAGTGACCAGAGGACAGCTTTTGCTGAAGAATAAAGACTTCTAATTTTTTTGTTGTTGTTGTTACAAATACAATTATTTATTCTAGGAAAATTAACTAGGATTTTAAATAAATTAATCTGCATGGTAAATTTTATCCATTTAACTGATAAAGTATATTTTTATTTGAATTATGCAAATAAGACCCAAAAGTCATGCCTCCTATTTATCTGTGCATTAAAAAAAGTGTTAAGCCTTAAAACACACACACACAAAAAGAAAAAAACTGTGAAATAAGCAGCTTTGAAAGACTGGCTACATGATTAAAGAAAAACAATAAAGTCTACTTCCTCCAGGAATTTGGTTTCATACCTTATGTTCTTTCTTTCCCTTCAAAGAAATTCTGACTTTTACAACATTAGAGTAATCTTTTAAAATCATTCCCATTTTATTAAAATCATGTATAAATATAATAATAACTATTCAAACTACGGTTTTTCAAAAGGTTTTTTTTCAAGCACTTTTTCTTTTCCATTGAACACCCGAAAAGGGACAACGAAATGCTTTTAAGTGAGGTGCTGGTGCTCCTAATAATGGTATTCGTCCTTCTACCTGGTGCTCCTAATATTAGTACAAGTCCTTCTAGCTGGTGCTCCTAATAATGGTGTTCATCCTTCTACCTGGTGCTCCTAATATTGGTACAAGTCCTTCTAGCTGGTGCTCCTAATATTAGTACATGTCCTAGCTCATACTCCTAATATTGGTACACATCCTTCTAGCTGGTGCTCCTAATATTGGTACACATCCTTCTAGCTGGTGCTCCTAATATTGGTACATGTCCTTCTAGCTGGTGTTCCTAATATTGGTACACGTCCTTCTAGCTGATGCTCCTAATATTGCTACACATCCTTCTAGCTGGTGCTCCTAATATTAGTACATGTCCTAGCTAGTGCTCCTAATATTGGTACATGCCCTTCTAGCTGGTGCTCCTAATATTAGTACACGTCCGTCTAGCTGGTGCTCCTAATATTAGTACACGTCCTTCTAGCTGGTGCTCCTAATATTGGTACATGTCCTTCTAGCTGGTGCTCCTAATATTGGTACACATCCTTCTAGCTGGTGCTCCTAATATTGGTACATGCCCTTCTAGCTGGTGCTCCTAATATTAGTACATGTCCTAGCTAGTGCTCCTAATATTGGTACACGTCCTTCTAGCTGGTGCTCCTAATATTGGTACACATCCTTCTAGCTGGTGCTCCTAATATTGGTACATGGCCTTCTAGCTGGTGCTCCTAATATTAGTACATGTCCTTCTAGCTGGTGCTCCTAATATTAGTACGTGTCCTTCTAGCTGGTGCTCCTAATATTGGTACACATCCTTCATTCAGATTGCAAGACATTAGACACTTGATCTCTTTCATGCACATGGGAGGCAATCAACCTTTTTCAGAGAATGTGTTTGCAAGGATATTTGTGTAATGTATATCTTGGAAGAACAGGAATATTGGCTATCAGAGAAAAGGGCAGATTTTTTTCCTGTTCCATATAATAAAGATTATGCCTTCCTCTGGCTAAAGGTCTAGCATGTTTTTATTTAGACTTTTAAAAAAGACTGTGATTTCTGAACCTCAGGGTGCCTCAGTGTAACATGAGCCCTATGTAGGTGCGGCATCCACTTGAGTGCCTTCACTTTGCCGCCATGTGATTATTTGGGAGGTAAGGAAAACCCAGGTAAACGTGGTGAAGATGCTTTGCCCCTTGCCATGCCTGAAGTAATTACGTCTTCTTTTCTGTGATTCAGAAGTCTGCGTCTTCTGTCAGTCGTCATGAAACAGTGGCAGGCTACCTTCTAAACTTGCAAGGGGAGTAACATCTCAGATCTTAGCTATACAAGTGTTCGGAGAAACCAACCTTGAGGACCTGCTCAGATTTTCCTAACTACATCCACTTATCTGGCCCTCAGCAACACAGAATAGAACAGCTAGCTTTCTAAGCATAAGTGGCAAGATGATAAAACCTTTACATTAGTTTAAGTTAGCTTCCCTTGCAATGGAAAAACTTTAGCCATTAGTCAAATATTTCTTCTGCTTTGCTGTCTTTGTTACCAGACAAAGAGGGTCCAGCTGGCTGTCACTGTCACCCAATTTGCAGAGACAAGAATAGGTCCACCAAACTTTGACAAAAGGCTGAGATTCTGGAGAATAGTGAGAGTAGCTTCTCCAACACTGTTCTGTTCTTCCATTTTCAAAATTACAGTTTTATACATGTGAGTTCAAAGTGAAGACTGTGTTACCTTACCTTAAACAATAATCGACTAAACCCATGATCCATAGCAAACAGCAATCAGTATAACTCATAATCCAAAATAACATTCCAATTCAAAAGTCAGTCTCCTAAATAAATCCACCTCAGCTACTCAAGGTAGGCATCTTTAGGGTGGGAGCTAAATTTACAAACCAGTAAGAATGGGAGACGGGGTGAAGGTCAGGCGGGACCTAAACTGACCAGACCAGCTGCCTCCTGTCCGCCTCAGCCTGACAGACTCTATCTTATTCTCACTATATGTGCTTTCATCTTTGTCCTCTGGAATCCCAGTTATACTTAAATAGCAGCTTGTGATATTGCATCATAGTTTTTGGAGGTTGTGTTCTATTGCAGTTTTAGTGGTTGTTTTCATTGTATTGTTTTCTTTTTACATTTTATTTTGGGTCATTTCTTTTGAGCTATCTTCATTGATCCTTTACTTATTCATATTAAGTCTCTGCAGTGGCCATTAAAGACATTCTTCATTTCTGCAACTGTATTTTTGATCTCTGGCATTTACTCCGGAGTATTTCTTACGGTTTCATCTCTTTATTGATATCACCCAATCGGTCTTCAGTGTCATCTGCTTTTTCCTTGGAAACTTTACCATGCCACTTACAGTTATTTTATATTCCTTATCTGATTCTTCTAACATCTGTGTCATATTGGTGTGTGATTTTGATGCAGGATTCCACCACTCAGGGTTGGACAGGGACCCTCCCCCACCATTCTGTAGGCCCAGATGAGCTCAGAAATCAAACCCCCATTTCCAGGCAAAAACAGGCTGCCTTTTTCAGGACACACCCTCTGGACTCTAAAAAGATCATGAACAAAGCAGCCTGGGATGGTTTTTTGGGTGGCTTGTAGAAAGCACACACCCTAATCTTTTCTCTGGAACAAAAACTATGAGGACCTAATAACCTTGCCCTAGTGGAGGAGGAACTACATTCATTTGTTAATGCACTCATTAACTTTGAAAAGATGTTTTTCCCCCTAACAAGTCTTGGCCTAGTGTAATTCTCAAGATCTAATTAAAGAGAACATGTAGAGACTCCCCAGTTCTTTAGCCCTTTCCAGAAGTTCTGGTGCTTTTTACTTCTTCTGTATTCCTTTCTAATAAAATACTATCTTACCATTGATGTGTGGTCCATGGGTTCATTCTTTGAATCCCCAAGACCAAGGACTTACTGAAGAAGAAATTCCATTCCGTGTCAATTCTGGTTATTGTCTGGCCTCTTTAGCAGGTGTTTCTTCCTTGCCTTTTGGCATACCATGTGCTATTTTGTTGAAAGCCAAACATATTACTTAAGAGAGAAGAAACTGAGGTAAGTAGAAGATTTATGTGAAGATTTATGTTAATCCAGCCAACAGTTGAGCTGTATTTGATATGTGTTGGAACTAAGGGCAGCAGAGTTGTGGAATCCCTTCAGTAACCTTGTTTGCCTCCCTTGTCCTGGCTTTGGTGTTCTACTCCCTGGGGGGTGGGGAATTCTCTCTCAGTTCTTCCAATCGTCCTCCATTGTTGTTATTACTGAATTCTTAAAGGCTTGGTGGTGGGATGTAGGGAGGGAGGGTATTTTCTAATCTTCTAATATAAATATTAGTCTTGGGACCACACATGGGGTCTTCGTTTCTACATATGTCTTTTTTTCTCCCAGCCCTACCCTTTCTTCAGCTGGAGTAGGTATCTTCCAATGTTTTCCTGTCTTCTTTTTAGGCTATTCTGTCCCCCTTAGGTGAAACAGGGATGTTAGGGAAAGGCTAAAGATGGGCATAGCTTGACTTTTCTTAGCATAATGGATTTATTTGCTGCCCCCTGGCAATGAGCTTTCCCTACAGATTAAGGCTTTTGTTCTGTAAATGAAAGAGAAGAATGTTGACGCACTTCACAAGATCTATACCTCCCTCTTCCTGGCAGGATTTTTTGGGAAGGAGTTTCCTCATTATTTGCTTAGATCTTCTCTCTGGGAGTCTAGTGAGGTGCTTAGAGTCAGTGAAAGTATGAAGGAGGTTCCTAGATGCATCTCACTGGCATGCTAGCCCTTATTGGACATGGAGCAATTCATCACAAATTCTAGCTGTTTCTACCAGTTTACAGCACCTGGAAGCTTCTGTTCTAGCTAAGCAAATCTTGGGTAAATATCACCCCGGAGGCATTTTGTTATAATCGTTTGCCCTACATCCTGTCTTGGGTCCAAGAAAAATTGTTGATTTTTAGTTTGTTCAGTTTTTCCTTGTTGTGAGAATAAGAATGATGATTTTCATTTTCATTATACGTCTGAGGTGAAACCAGAAGCCTTGCAATGGAAAATTTTTAAAAAGACAGGTAATACCTCCCTCCTTTCTGTTCCCTGAGTACTACTGGGATATTTCCTTTTCAAACTTTTCAGAAAGCCCCATTTGCCAAGGAAGGAATCTTCCCAACAACTTCCTATGTTTCTCTGCCAATCATTGCAGAACAGCCACCAGCTGGGTGATGCCTTGTGTCTGACTGTATCACACCTGTTTGCATCACTTCCAACTTCCCTTTCCCCTTCCCACTCTGAATTTGCATCCTTAAGTAAACTAGCACCTTGAGAAATAAAAATAAAATCCTAAGATCTCTAACATCCTTGATGGACCCCCATGGGACCCCAGAGAAATATTAAAACTAAATTCCTGGCCATGAAGGGAAGAGCTGTCAAACTAGCCTTGGACCATAAAATACTGATTTACTAACAGAGACTATAGCCATGCAGAGCAAAAGTTAAAGAGCTTAAAGGCCATCAATTTGTTTAAGAGAGCACTTGTCTCTGTGCCTTGTCTCTGATTAACAGACTTTCTTGTGTTAACTCAAAACCTTCCAAGCCTTTAAACAAAGCTTCATTTCTTTAACCAATTACAAAGAATCTTTGAACTCACTTATAACCTGTAAGCCCCCCTGCTTGGAGAAGATGCCCCGCCTGCCTTTTCAGGCCCAATCAATTACAATTTGAATGTACTGATTTATGAATTTCCTGTCTCTCTAAAATGTATAAAACCTAACTGTACCTGACCACCTCAGAACAATTGCTTAAGGACTTCTTGGGTGTGGCTCCTAGGGCCATCATCACATGTATTTGGCTCAAAAGAAACCTCTTTAAATTATTTTACAATTTGGGGGTCTTCCCATTAACAAGCTTAATCCTAATCTCATGCTCTGCTTTCTAGATGACCCAGGCTGGGCTTAGATAACTAGCAAAATATACATCCATCTCATTACAAAGTACTCTAGTAATATAGAAATACATATCTATTTTAAGAAGTTAATTTCATTGCTCCAAAATCACTGTTAGCAGTTTGACGTGTACACTTTCATGTGCATACTTACCATTTTTTCTTTTACACAGAGAATAACATTCCTTAAATTACATTTTTATCTTTAAAATATTTCTGTGTTTATAAATAATACCTATTTCATTTATTTTAACAGCTGCAAAGTCTTCCATTGTACGGTTCCACAATTTATTTAATCATTCCCTATTGGTAGTCATTTAAATTGTTTCCAGATTTTCCTTATTATAAAACAAAATTGCAGTACATATTCCTTTTTGTGCAAATTTATGAATATTTTTTATAGATTAAATTCCTAAAGGTAGAATGTGCCAGGTACTTTACTGGACATTTTACAAACATTTTAGCAACACATTGAGATGTGTACTATTATTTCTACTTTTAAATAGGAATGTGAGGTTTAAATAACTTGCTCAAATAATAGAACTATAACGTTGGCTGTGATCATGAAATTTAATACAGATAATCTACCATAAGAACCCTGCACTTGTACATACTGTTATAAACTGTCTCCAAAATATGTTAATTTTAAAATTTTAATTGAAGCTGATACATTACCTTGCAATAAGGCTTTGCTAATTTATGCTTCCACAAACACTAGATTCCATTCATCGTCCTCAACACTTTACATTATTTTCAAATTATTTTTAGATTTATCTTTATCTAAAGAGGTAAACTGTTGTCTACAAAGTGATGCTTTATCTGCTTCTTAAAAAATTACATTATAATTTAAGAAATCATTACTTCCATCAAGTTCCCTTTCTGTTGTTACAAAACCTTCCAGTGATATTTCTTTCAAACTTAAAGCTTCTTTAAAAATGAGATGCTTTCATGCAGTTGTTGTTCAAGGTAATTTCAAAAACATGAAAAACGCCAAAGTTTAATCCTGTTAACCTTAAAATAATAAAAAAATATATTTTAGATATGTGTCTAAGTATATTCTGTACCTTCTTAAACAGAATCAAATTTTTGTTATCAATAAATTATTATTAGAGTGAGTTCACCTCATCTTCATTGTCAAAATCATTCTTGGGGGCCTAAGAGTCAGGATCTAACCTGTGTAACCCTTGATATTCAGTTGTTTCAAATTTCTCTTATTTTGTAATATCTTCATAGCATACATTCAGTCTTTTTTTGTGAACTTATGTATGTTCACTGCTGGAAACTTAACCCAGATAGAATTACATATTTTATAGGGTAAATAAATATTTATGTAAGTATATTATAGAAACAAAATTATTGGTGCTATTAAAATTATATGGAGCCTTGGATACTATGTTCCTATTTTCAGAAAAAAAAAAATTGACGGAAGTTAAACTAATATGGAGGAGACAATGATTGCATAAGTGTGTGTGCACACGTGTAGGCAAAACAAATAAATAAAACCACTGGTTTATTATGTTACAAACTCAGTTATCAAAAACTAGCTACTCAGACAAGTCCAGCTTCAGGCTTCTTTGGTGAGGAAGATCTTGAGAAGTTGACATCAGCATAGAGGTATAGGCCTTCATTTTCATCCCCCTTTACTTTGATACAACTGTAATACCAGTGTTGTTGGTTTCCACCATAATAAATTATTCCACGTACATGGCACATTTTAGAATTCTTTATTTTCATATTTTTCTATTCTTTTACTAAAATTCTCAAGACTGTCCTATACAGGAGTCTATAGATTATGTTTTTGTGAAAACGTAACTATAGTGTTTTAAAACAAAAAATCCCTCTACTAAATCACTGATAAAATTTATTGTACAGAAGAGTTGGCCACTTCAGTTTATGCCAGCGAAATGTCGAGTGGTCAATCTTGGGAGGTATAGATACTGAGGATCTTTTAGGGTTTTACTGTTGGGAGTCTCAGACAATCTAATTTCTGAGTTGGGATAGATACAAAGATTTTTCAAATGAAAAACAGATCTAGATTTAGTGGGGAGAGACTTCATTCAAAAGAAGGAGAATGGACTATTGCAAAAGAGAGAATGCCTGATCATTAGATCTTTGAGCTTCTCAAGAATAGAGCAAAAAGAGACTTTTTTGTTTGTTTGCTTTTTAGAGAGAGAGGGGTAAGCAAGGCTAGAAAAGCAGCAAGCATGGAAAAGTGGAATGAGAGACTGGCATCCTCAGAAATCAGAGAACATCTTCCATGAGGCCAACCTGTCCTCATGAAGTGTTGTTCTCTGGCTCAGGATGAAGTGAGTCAAAATTCAAGGACTTGAGAGGAGAGAACCTTAATCAAAGTGTGTTTAGCAAGCATTTGCTTTGATTGCTTGGTAGGAATAAGCAGTTTGGGTAATCATTTATGTGGGAAAACACTGGAATTTGAAGGTTCTGTATTTATCTGGCCTTGTCATATATAGACAAAGGGTAAGGAGGCTCATGAGTCTTATCTAAGTCTTATGGAGAAGGATGTTTATTATGCAGTAAGCCATTCTTCAGAACTCAAAATAGTAAGAGGATTTCTCAGTCTTCACTATTTTCCAAGAACACAAGATTTGGGTGAAGTTTGACATTGTCAGATTAGAAGTTGTTTTCTTTAGATTGCTGTAAGACCTTTTGACTTGGTGACATTCTGCTTGTACCTCACAAGCCTCCTGGTTCTTTAGAACCTGTAGCGTGGTGTATCAAAGCTCTGGACAATATTGGGGTAGAAGGGAATAGGACTGAAATTGCAGGAGAGGTGGAAGGGGCTGTCTTTTTACTGGTCTGATCGCAATTCTTTAAATAACATGGACTTGTTTAGTGCTTTTCTTCCTGGGTAAGAGCTGTAGCACTTACCAAGAGCTGCTTTCCCTTAAAAACTGCCTTCTGACCCTATGAGGTTTGAGATGTTTAGACACAGGGAACCAAGGCTTTCTTCTACTTTGCTGTGAATTGAATATTCAGTTTGAATAGTTTCCTATTTTTTTTTTTTTTTACTGACTTTTAAATCCTTCTATAATTCTAATTAAGCTCATCTTCATCTCGGAGCTTGGCTAGCTCTAAGGCAAGAAATAAAGGAAGCTTGCTCGCCAGGCCAGGCTTCCTAAGCTCTCACATCTCTACTTGAATTGATTTGCATTATAATGTACATGGGCAGGAAGATAGGTAAATTGAATGTGTGATTAACTGAGCAAAGAATAAAGCCCATATAGAGTTAACATTATTGCTAGGCTACTTGCAGGTCATTTCTGAAGGATGGAAACAGGCACTCTCTAAGAATGACTGTACGAAATATGATGATTATCTTATTGAATATAAAACATTTATTACATCATACAGTTCCTTTTTATTTAACATGAAATGTGTTAAACAATTTCAAAGATGAGAACTAATAATGCTCTGTGGAGGTAGCCCAGTGCTGGCCAGATGGGAAGCCCATTGGATCTGGAAATGATCCTTTTAGTACTAACTGGGAGATACATAAAATAATATAACCCTACCCAGAACACTAGGATTTTTACATAGTTCTGCAAAACTAAATTAATGGGTTTTTCTAATAATTTGATGAAAATATCTTATCTTTAATTGGCTTTGGGGGAGTATCTTAACTCCAAACATCCATTTTTTTGAACCCTTGACAACTTACGATATAGCTTTGTAATCATATGCTTTAAAACATAACACTGTACAAGGGTAGACTTTTTTTTAGCTTGTGATAGCCATGTTGCATGACATAAGAGGACTCAGAATAAAGATTTCTTTTAACACTTCAATTCTGTTTCTCACATTCTTGATTTTTATGTAATGCTTTGATAATTTAAGTTAGATTATCACAATACACTTGCTCAGTCAGGTAAAGTCTGTATTAGTCATAACAATACATATATAAACACCAATATTTCATTGTCTCTTTCTGTATAAGGGTCTCCATGGACAAATTTTGCATATTCCACTTAATACTATTCATAAATCTGCATGAAACTTCTGCTTTATTCTCGGTTATTGTCTTTTACATTTTGTTACAACTAATCTTAGTAAGAAAATATTAGAGAAAAAAATCCTTTAGTAATTATTAGTGCTTCATATACCATAAGATTAAATAGTGTTTTATAATTGAATTATTTAAATTAAAGATGTGCTGGGAAGAATGTGTTTGTCTAGATGAAACAATAACTAAATAATTACTTGCATTTTTAAGAAGTTAAGATTTATCTTAAGTCATTTCTGAAAATCATTGTTGTTGATGTTATTTATACTTGCCACCAACAACTTAAGTATAAGTAAATTAAAGAATGTTTTTCTTTGTCAAAGAATTTCTAAACTTCTTATAATTTTTATGAAAAGTTATATAAAAAGATCAATTCTGACATCTAACTCAGCATTCACCTATGAATTAAGGAACATAAAATTAATATATATAATTAAATACATTACTGTTGATACTTCTGCTTTCCTTTTGCAAAAATAATATTTGATTACTTGGTACTGATCTCAAAATATTTAATTTATATCAAGTGAAAAATTACATGGTAACATAAAATTTGCCTACTTTAATATTTGGGATTTTAAATGATCACAATCCTTTTCTGAACAAGTAGTACACCTATCAAGGGAAATATAAAATTTCAGCCAATCAAAATGTAGCATACAATTACTATATATACAACACACACACACACACACGCACATATATAGTGTGTATATGTAAATGTAGCATACAATTACTATATATACAACACACACACACATATATATGTATACATGTATACATATATATATGTGTATATATGTGTGTGTATATATATATATATATATATATATATATATATAGAGAGAGAGAGAGAGAGAGAGAGAGAGAGAGAGAACAAAAAATGGTACCAAACAAATTCAATCATGTGGAGAAATTCTATCAAGATATTGAAAATCTGCAAATTTACAGAATCTAGCTGCTTAACTTGGCTCTGAGTGCATTTGGGATCAATTTAGAGTTCCCTCATCCTCCAGTTTTTGATGTGTAAGAATAGCACTAAACTTGGTCATCCATATTAATTGTAAAAACAGTGCATTCATCTTAAAGAGATTAAACAAAACTTGGGAAATAAAATAGAAAAATAATTTTTTTAAGGGAAGGTAGAGAATTATCTAACAAAGACCCCAGAGGTTCAGAGTCATCTGCTTCTCTCTGAGAATGTGACTTTGTTTTTCTTTAGAATTCTAGAATTCACAGTTAACTATGACTCAGGTATTTTACAACTCTGAAAACTTCAAAGTTAATTTTCAGGATGGTAGGTGTAATTTTCTTTTATGTCTGACAGAAAAGGTAACTCTAAAGTTTATATGTCCATTGATTTATAGGATTAATCAATTTTATAATTTTATACTCTTATTTCACCACTCCTTGTTTCTTCATGTCCTTTTGAACAAGCTTTGCCATCCTGCAGCTTCCTAGGAATTCGTGAGTTAAAGTGTTGACATTTTCTTTTATTTGTAGCTATTGTAAATAGCATTGTCCTTTGATTTCTTTTTCAGATTGTTTATTTTTGATTTTGTATCCTGCAACTTTTTTGGTCAGTTTAGGGGTGGATTCTTTACTTTTCTCTAGACATAATATTATGTTGTCTCCAAACAAAGATAATTTGATTTCTTTCCTTCTAATGTGGATGCCTTTTATTTCTTTTCCTTGTCTGATTTCTCTACCTAGAATTTCCAGTATGTTTAGTAGTGAGCATCCTTGTTTTGTTCCAGATCTTAGACAAAAGACTTTCAACTTTCCCCAATACAGTATGATACTAGCTATGGGTCTTCATATATGTATGGCTTTTATCATGTTAAGTTCCTTCTATACCCAGCTTTTGAGAGGATGTTTTATCATAAAGAAATGTAGAATTTTATAAAATGCTTTTTCAGCATCAATTGATCACATGGTTTTTGTCTTTTGTTCTGTGATATGATATATCACACTGACTGACTTGCATATGTTGAATCATCCTTATATCCCTGGATGAATCCCACTTGATTATCATGAATAATATTTTAATGTGTTGTTAAATTTAGTTTGCTAGCATTTTCGTTAGTATTTTTGCATCTATGAATCTCAGAGAGATTAGCCTATAGCTTTTGTTCTTTGTTGTATCTTTGCCTCTCAGAACGAGTTTGGGAGTATCCCTTTCTTCTCTATTGTTTGGAATAATTTAAGTAGAATTGTTATTATTCATTGAATGCATAGGAAAATTCCGCAGTGAAGCCATCAGGTCCTGGGATTTTCTTTGATGAAAGAATTTTTAGTGCTGCTTCTATCTCATTACTTGTTATTGGTTTAATCATATTTTGGATGTTTCCCTCATTCAGTCTTAGTAGGTTATATGTCCCTAGGAATTTATCAATTTCTTCTAGATTTTCAAATTTAGTGGCATAAAGTTGTTCATAGTGGTCTTCATGGATCCTTTGGATTTCTGCAGTAACTGTTATAATGTCTCCTTTTTTATTTCTGATTTTTTTTGTGTGTGTGGGTTTTCTCTCTGTTTTTCTTAGTCTGGATAAAGATGTGTCTATTTTGTTTGCCTTTTTAAAAAACTCAACTTTTTGTTTCATTGAACTTTTATAATTTTTGTTTTAACTTCATATTTTTTTTGCTCTGATCTTTATGATTTCTTTTCTTCTACTAATTTGGGTTTGGTTTACTCTTATTCTTCTAGTTTTTGAGATTCATCTTTATGTTGTGTATTTGAAGTTTTTGTATTTTTTGATGTAGTTAATTGACACAAACTTTCCTCTTATGCTTTTGTTATATCACATAAATTTTAAAGGGTCATTTTTTCATTTTTATTTGTTTAGAAAACTTAAGAAATTTCCTTGTTAATGTTTTCTTTTTCACACTGTTAATTTCCAGCAAGTAACCTCATTTACAATAGCTACAAGTAAAATTAAATACCAAAGAATAAATTCAACCAAACTGAAATATCTCTAAAATGAAATCTATAAAACATTGATGAAAGAATTTAAAGAGTACACAAAAAGATAGAAAGGTATCCCATGCTCTTTGATGACTGGAAGAATCAATACTGATAAAATGTCCATGCTACCCAATACATTCTATATATAGATTTAGTGCAATCTCCATTAAGATACCAAGGGCATTCTTTACAGAATAGAAAAAATAACTAAAATTTGGACATAATCACAAAAAACCTAGAATAGCTAAAGCCATCTGAGCAAAAAGAACAAAAGAAAAGGAATCACACTATCTGTCTTCAAATTATACTGCAGAGCTATAATAATCAAAACAACATGGTACTGCCATAAAAACAGACAGACAGAACAATGGAAAAGAATAGAGGACCCAGAAACATCTCTATAGTGAACTCATCTTTGGCAAATATACCAAAAACATACACTGGGGAAAGGACAGTCTCTTCAATAAATGGTGTTGGGAAAACTAGATAACCATATTAGAAGAATGAAACAAAACCCTTATCACTTTCACATACAAAAAATTAAATCCAATGGATTAAAGTCTTAAATCCAAGACCTAAAACTTCAAAATAACTCAAAGATAACATTGGAGAAATGTTTCAGGAAAATGGTTTGGGCAAAGACTTCTTCTTCTTCTTCTTTTTTTTTTTTTTTGCAGAGACTGTTTCACTTTGTTACCCACAGTGGAGTGCTGTGGCGTCATACAGTTCACAGCAACCTCCAACTCCTTGGCTTAGGTGATTCCCTTGCCTCAGCCTCCCCAGTAGCTGGGACTACAGGCGCCTGCCACAATGTCCCGCTATATTTTTGTTGTAGTTTGGCCAGGGCCAGGTTTGAACCCACCACCCTCAGTATATGGGGCTGGCACCCTACTCCTTGAGCCACAGGTGCCATTCAAGACTTCTTGAATAATAACCTCAAAGAAAGACAACCCAAACAAATTGGACAACGAAGATCACATCAAGGTGAAAAGTTTCTGTACAGCAAAAGAAATATTCAAGAAACTGAAGAGATGATCATAAAATGGGAGAAAATATTTGCAAACTACCTGTCTGGCAAGGGATTAATAACTACAGTATGTAAGAAGCTTCAACAACTCAAAAGGAATAAAATAAAATAATTCAATTTAAAAAATGGGCAAAGGGTCTGAATAGATATTTCTCAAAAAAGAACACATACAAATGACCAACAGGTATATAAGAAAGTGCCCAGCATCATCAGTGTTCAGAGAATTTCAAATCAAATAAGCTATCATTTCACTAAAGTTAAAATGACATTTAACAAAAAAATCAGACAATAATGAATATTGGTAAGGATGGAGAGAAACGGGAACTCTTGTACACTGTTAGTGGGAATGTCAATTATTGCAACCACTATGGAGACAGTATAAAGGTTCCTCAAAGAACTAAAATAGAACTACACAGAAATCCCATTGCTGGGTATATATCTAAAGATCGAAAATTCAGTATATTGAAAGGATATCTGAGCTCTCATGTTTACGGAGGCGCTATTCACAATAGACAAGATAGGGAATCAACCTAAGTGTCCATCAATGATGAACGGATAAAGAAATTGTAGTATAGGTACATAATAAAATATTAGATAGCCACAAAAAAGAATGAAATCTTACCATTTGCAATAATATGTATTGAACTAGTGAACATATGTTAAAAATAAGCTCAGAAAGACATATCTCACTGTTCTCACTCATGTGAGAACTAAATATTAAAAACAGTTGATCTAATGAAGATGGAATAAAATGATGTTTATCGGAAGTCAAGGAAGGGATAGCAGGGAGAGTGGTTAATGGGTGTAAAAATACAGTTAGATATTTAGACATAATGAGCAATATTTAATAGGACCACAAGATGACT
Source organism: Loris lydekkerianus (assembly GCA_963574355.1). Classification (NCBI taxonomy): domain Eukaryota; kingdom Metazoa; phylum Chordata; class Mammalia; order Primates; family Lorisidae; genus Loris; species Loris lydekkerianus. The sequence goes on along the minus strand of CAUYPK010111106.1, from coordinate 18,087 downwards.
AAATTAACAATAAGTTAGGGTATACTTTAAAACAATTGAAAGACTGAAAGTGGAATGCGAAAAGCCTGAGGTGACGGATACCCCAGGGTACCCCAATTATCCTGATTTGACTAATTCACATCCTACACCTCTACCAAAACAACATATGTACCTGCTAAGATACACAACTATGATGTCCCCATAAAAATAAATAAAGTTTAAAAGAACATTTCAACATCCAAAATAGAACAGTGTAATTTTCATGTTTACATTTCTAGTTACAATAACCTCCTAAAATTTATCTACTCGTGGCCAGTCCTCCTTCATTTTCATCTTAGATTATTTTGAGGCAAAGTATCATAAAGATATAGTCACATACCAAAAAAAAAAAAGTGTTGGCAGGTGCTCACTATGAATTGTGGGAAAAATTTTAAATATATTGAGAATTATGTTCTAATAACTTAAAGACTTTAAAAGGAACGAAAAGAAATAAAAGAAACAGAAGCAGAGGAAGTAGAAGGGGATAGAATTAAGGGAGGAAAAATATAGAAGGAATTCATCATTTCTTTATGGGATTATTCTGCTTAGTGTGTTCATTCTAGGTGTGATAAAACATAAATATTTTAAATTTTTAATCAATAAACTGAAATTGTACTGCCCATGAATAATTGCCTTCTTCTGTGAAAAAAAAAAATTAAAAAAACCATAATCCACAATTGAAGCATATAATTAGACATGCAATGAGTAGACTTGTGTTAAATTGAGTAATATTTGATATTAAATTACATGGAAAAAAGCTCTTTATTCCTTATTCAATCTAACTGTTGATATTCTGAAAGTGTTTTATTAAACACTTCTTTATCATAAATCGCAGTGATTTTTATCTGGTTACATATGTTTGTACATACATATATTCCTTTTCATTGAATTTAAGATGTTGATTGCCCACATAACATCCTTATGGATGAGGAAAAACTTTTCAAATGATATTTAACATTGCATAGCTCATCAAGTCAAAACAAAAAGACACTAAATAACTTAAGGACAGTTATATTTGTTGTTAAAATAAAAAATAAAGTTAAATTCTCCCTACAGTAGATTTGAATGATACCATGCCTCTCTGAAATTTAGTTTTAGTTAACAACAACAACAGCAGCACACACACACACACATACGCACACACAAATACACACATACACACACGCATACACACACATATCCAGCATTTCCTCACTGAGGATCTCTTATAGAAAACGGTCTGCATATGAAAGACGGTCCAGACATCTTTGAAGGTTCCCTTTCAAAGCAGCTCCTCTTTCCGGTGTGTCTGGGGATTTCTGTTATTAATTGAAGTTAATTTTCTAGGATATCAGTTTGCCATGCACGTGGGAAAGATTGATAGCCTCTTGGATTCTCGAGAGTGTTGAAAATGACACTGTTCCATCACCGGGTGCCTTCACTTTTATCATCACAAATCAAATTATAAACATCGGGGCAACCTTGCTGGAATCTGGCTTCGGGAGATTTCCATAAGATTAATTAGGCGGCCAAAGCAAAGATGGTAAAATAGAAAGGGGGAGGGGGTGGAGGGAGGCGGGAGAGTCAAACCATTCATTCCTCACAGAATGGAAAGTCAATTCAACAATGGGTAATTAGCGTGGGCCACGGATTCTCAAAGGCACTGAGGACACTGGACTCTTTCTCGCACTCTGATGTTTAGTGCCGTATTGTGGACCCCTCATTTAATTAGTGCACTTTGATACCCACAGGAGTTTGAGGCTCCAGGGCATGCTAAACACAGACTGACACCAGCAAGCTTCTGCCTCCTTCTACTCTAATTAGAGACACAATGAGCTGCAAAGACAATGTTTCACTCCAAGATTTCTTCTGCAGATACCTCTGGCAGGAAACAATCATTTATTTTGTGTCTATATTGGTATTCAGATTAAATTGCTAGCATGCAAAAGATGAGCTAAGGGCACACATCTACTAAAAATGCTGTGCAGGGTTCAAAAATGATGGAAGCAATTTGTGAAAAAACTTATAATTTTCTCTTTTGGAAACTATTTCGCTCTTGTTTAATTAGAAATAAGCTATAAATTGCAACGCATGTTGCATTCTAAAGTAAATATCAGTTCTTTCTTGAAATATGCACGAGCTCTATGCCTAAACAAACGGTTCTAACATTGTCTGAAAGGGAGAGTGAGAGTGAGAGGGGAACCCTTCTCCTCCTCTGAATTCAATTGCATTGAAATAACTAGCCAGCACTAGGGAAAATGACAGAGGTCATTTTTACAGGAAGATTGCTAATCTGTCTAGAGCTCTTTAAAGGAAGCCCTGAAACAGTTGCCGTGGCAAGTTAAATAAAAATTTATAGTGTTAGTTTTGATGGACACTTCCATGCTGATTGGAAGAATATAAATATCTCAAGGGAGACTGCATATTGAAAATTAATCTCAGCATCCATAAATACTACTATGCAGTACTTTAATGATACAGTGTAAATCTTGTGCCCCCCAAATTTAAACACAGGACAAATGTTCCTCTATGGTATTGTTGTGTATGTATTTCTATAACACATAATCAGCTTGAGATAAAATGAATGTCTCAAAGCATTGCCAACCAGATGAATCAGTGTTAAAATCTTCCATTTGTCTACTCCGCTACCTACCTGCCATTCAATTTATACCTAATTTTTGGGAAATTAAAATGAAAAAAGTCCTGATCAGAAAAATAAAAAAACATTTTTGTTTTGCTTTGTTTTGAGACAGAGATTCTTTATGTTGCCCTCAGTAGAGGGTAGAGTGCTGTGACATCATAGCTCACAGCAACCTCAAACTCCTGGGCTTAAGTGATTCTCTTACCTCAGCTTCCTGAGTAGCTGGGACTACAGCTGCCCACTCCAACACCCAGTTATTTCTAGAGATGGGATCTTACTCTTGCTCAGGCTGGTCTGAAACCTGTGAGCTCAGGTAATCCACTGGCCTCGGCATCCTAGTGTGCTAGGATTATAGCTGCGAGCCACCATGCCTGGCCATAAAATCCATTGTAAGATTATGCCTCCACAAAACAAATATATCCCAACTCACTTTTGGTTCTCTTTGACGCTGACAGTCTTCCCTTTTCCTTCCTTTATGATCTCTTAAGAAATGGATTAGAAAGAGAAGACACATATGTAGGAAAGTGGCATATTCTATTGCTCAAAGTTTCCCTAATACTTTCCATACACATTTTTTCTCCAGTCCAGTTCTGAATTTACATATGTGCAAGGATTTTTAAATAGATTTCATCTCAGCTCAAAAACCTGATAGATGGTGAGGATCTCTTTGGAAGGCAGTTTTAAGAAAAATTGCTAATTCAGTGGAAAAGAATGCCTTGATTGTTTAGCAATATCTTTCTTTGGCTTGGCTTAGGTGAGGAGAGAGTTGGGACATGGTGATATTCGCCTCATGACTTTGTCAACTCTGCCCTCAACGGATGAGCTAGATGTCAGACTGGGTTTATTCTGTCAGTCCTCTGTAAAACTCTTTTACAGTTTAGAGAATCCACATCCACATCTAGGCACTGGGTGGAGCCTGTCCCACATACTCACCTGTTTCTACCTCTCCAGGTAGGCTCCTGATGGTACTTTAGACCCCATTTCATAACACTATAATCATCTGTAGACATTTTGGCAGGCTCTGATCTTTAATTGATTGACTTTACATTAATCTTGCCTGTGAACAGTGGTCAGTCCCAAGTCTGACACAAACTCAAAGTTGGACATCAGGCAAACAAACTTAGAAAAGGGTCTTGATGTGTGACTGATGAATATTTTCCTCCAGAAATGTCCTCTTATGATTGAGCAGATAAAAAACGTTCTGAGTTAGTTATTAATAAACCAATGTCCTGCTTTATGTCCCCTGATATTTGCTGTTGGTATTCTGATTCTTTCCAAGTGTCTGGAAAAGACTACACCTGTAAAAGGAATTCTTAGATACACGATTAAGCCTAAATTTTAAAAACATTCTCTTTCTTGTATATTTGAAGCAAGCACATATTTTCTAATTATTCAATGATTATGCCTCTTTTAAGTAGTTTATATTTTAGGCCAGGAAGCTATGTGTGTACACCTCTTGGGACAGAGTTAGCAGTTACATGTACTGTAGAACTTCTAGTAATAACACTTAAGTTAGCATGGCTTAAAAGCAGACTCCTCTCTCCCAAAGGTAACCTGTTCCCCATCTAAGTCACAGAAGTACCTGCTGAATAATTAGATAGCAATACCTTCCATATTAATGTTTCAAATCATCCATCACTTGAAATCCTGAATTTAGCCTCAGCACTCTTTCCTAAAAAAAGATTCATGCTTCCAGCAAAGAAGGCAGGGGCTCTTTTCAAATGTAACAGAAGACAATGGGTTCAAGGAGAGGCAGTCAGTTTCATTATAAATAGTTTGCAAATGGTTAATATGCCTTCATATTTTCTGCATGCCCTATTGAAAATCATCTCATCTATTATTAAGACATGCACTAGATTATAGGTGCTTATGGGCAATTCTTGATTTATTTTTAAAGCAACAGTCTAAGGAAAAATTATTTGAATATGCAACATCCACAGAAAAATTGAACTTTCTTGGTCACAAAGGTGGGCAGTGTTTTCAAGTCACCTATTTGCAAGTAGAATTACATTACATAGTTTTGTATTTAGACGTCCCTGAAGATAGGAGAATGTTAAATGCCATGTAGCACTTGGTTAAATGTGACAGCACAGAGCATCCTGTTATGACATTATTTTAGATTACAGGCTATGCCAAAAGCCATTTAACAACACTATCACAAAGAAGTAAGGAGACCCCAATGAAAGGTTTCTCTGCTCATCGCACTTGCTTTTAAAAGTTTCCCTTATTTCCATTAGCCTATTTTCTTCCTGTTCTTCTCTACTTCCCTTTTCATTTAGAAATTCATTTCGTTCCCTGCCGTATTCAATGATGCGCCTTGCTTCAGGGGCCCTTGATAGTAATGTATTCCATTATCTTTTGTGTAAAAGAATTTTACCTTCATTTTTTTCCTTGTTCCCAACTTTCTAATTTTCAGATCCTATCTACTCACTCCTCTGGTCTTAAAGCATAAAGAGTTTGCTTGGATCAATTTTATCAATCCACCTTATAATTTTTAAAATTTCAATTGGGTTATATGAAGTCTTGTCTTTTCTACTGAGAATTTGCTCAACTTTCCTATCTTTTCTCCTAACTTAATTGTTGAGATCCAGTGTCATTCATATAATTGCTCCACACTGTTCCCCTGAAGAGCAATTAAACCTTGCAAAGGCTTGGTGCCCGGCACTGTTTACGTTATTGAGGTAAGGTCTGCAAAAGTTCTATCAATAGCAATATTATAATGCTTTCCATTGGTAAAAGAATTTACTATCCGAAATTACATTTGCCATTAGGAGGAAAAAACCCTCCATTACATACTTCAGTAAACAGTTATTATCTATCATCTAACAATTAAAAAAGGGTGTGAGTGTGTGTGTTTAAACAAATCTGATTAAGCCAGAGAAAGATAAAACCTCTCCCTTTGCAAGGTGCACCAATGCCCGTACTTCCAGTGTGTTCATGCTCACACAATTTGGAAGGCTATTTTAATAAAATCACATTAATTCATCTCCCAGGAGACTTATTCAAGCCTTCTCTGTCCCATTAGATACTATCAGTACATTTTAAGTAAATAGATATTTCCTTTCTTCACAAAACCTCCTGCCTATACCCATAAGTCTCTTTATTTCCAAATGGTAAAAAAAAAAAAAAATGGAATACTTATACAAAATATAGCCAAGTAAACAAGAAATATGCCCTCAAAAAAGTGACACTAGAGATAAGAGATGCCTAATTTTTAAAAATCATCTACTACTTGTAAATTTGAAGCATTTAATTGAATACAAGTTTTGATCTATAATGAATGCCGAAATAAAGTCTTAAAGACATTAGATGATAGAAGCTTTAAAAACACCTTTGTTAATGGTAGACTCTTTCTCAGAAAGATGAATAATACTTATTTTTAAAAGCCTTCTTCTGACCTTTACTTAGCATGAATTAGGTGACTTGGGAAAAATTAGTTCTCCAACAACTGCACTTACTTAAAAATTGTTCAAATGAAGTTAAATTATAAAATGATTATTTTTAAAGACAATGAAAAAAGCCTTTTAGGGATTTTCCTACACCCAGATGTCTACAAATTGCTTGTGTGTAATATCTAGTATTAAAGCTCTGACTGACTGTGGGTGGAGGGCAGTGTGCAAACTGCTCAGATCCTCATATTATCTTAATGACTTGGAGCAGCAATTCTCGACCAATTCACTGTCCTCTACTTTCTGAAATACCACTTTGATGTTCACTGGTAGTCCATATAGAGCTGGGGCCCCTAAATAAGAAATTTTAGCACAGACATTCTTTGACTAATACCTACCGTCAAAATAATGGGCGATCTGGCAATGGGGTCAAGGAAACACGGGCTGTCCTTTTCCTTAGATCAGTGGTTTTCAATTGAGGCTGCACATGTGAATCATGTGGGAAGCTTTAAAACATGCTGATACCCAAATCTAACCTCAGACCAATTAAATCAGTCTTTAGAGGTGGACTTTGGGAATTGGTGGTTTTCAGCGTAATATTAATGTGCAATCAGAGTTGAGATGCATATATTTAAACCAATGGTTCTCAACCGAGTTGAGGGTGCACCTTGAAATCACTAGATAATATATTCTAGAAAGCACAGAATTTGGGGCAGGAGCCAAGAACAAGAATTTTTTAGTTCATACAGATTATATTGCTATAAATATTCCGTTTCTCTGAAGAGGAATCTGATTAGTACCTAGGGGTATTTTCACAAAACTCACCAGGTGATTCTGATATCCTCTTAAATCACCTTAAAGAATCATTTACTTAGATTATCATCCATTGTCATATACACTAATAGGGCCAAAACAAAAAACTCTGTGTTGGCATAATAGTCCTTCCTTTCACCCAATAATGCATGTTTGTAGGGACATTTTTTGACATAGTAAGATTGGGAGATGTTGTTTCCAGAAGATCTAAATAGATTTCTGTAGTGCCTAATTTATCAGAGCCTGGAACTGGAAATCTTCTACTGGAGTGATCCTCAACTTTACTGTGTATACAATGCTACTTTGTAATAGAGTAGGAAAAAAGTCATCTAGGAATCATGTCACTGATAATAATTAGTCAAGATAGGAAGGAAGGGGATATGAAAGAAATTAATATTTATTCATTTACTACCATTAAATAATTTCATCTCATTAATAAACCTCTGAGGTAGATGGTATTTCCACATTTTACAGATGAGAAAATTGAAGTTGGAAGAGATTAATTTTTCCTAAATTATATACTTGTTAAATGTGAGCTATGATTCTAAATTCAGTTATCTCTTATTTTTAAATCTGTGTTCTTTCATGATACCATCTTTTATTCTTTTCATTCTTCATTTAAAATCAGGCATACTTTTTGTATAATAAAATGCATAAATCATAAGTATAGAGCTGGAAAATTTTTCACAAATGTTTACACTCCCAACCCATCATTCAGATAAAGCTAGGCTGGTGTATTTCCACACACAAGGAAGTTCTTTCATATCTGTTTCCAGACAATAATCCCTCTCTAAGAATGGGCTTTATTCTGACTGCCATCACCATTGATTAAGTTTGCCCGTTCCTAAACTTCATACAAATGGAAATACACAGTCTGTATTCATTTAGGGTTGGCTTTTCTATATATAATTTGAGATTTATCCATACTGATGTGTGTATCTGTCATTTGTGTATCTGTTCATTGTCTTATCAGTGGAAATTTAAGTTGTTGCTGATATTTCGCCTATGAAGAGTGAGGCTTCTATAAATATTCTCATAGAAATCTTTTTTTTGTGGACATAAGCACTCATTACTTCAGGATATATATATATATATATATATGCCCAAGACTGAAGTTTCTGTTTCATAGAATAGGTATAAATTTATCTTTATTAAAAAATGTGGAACAGTTTTCCAAATTGGTAGTATCCTTTTACAAAGTATTTGTACCACCACTAATGAGTGATGGTTCCGGTTCGTCTACATATCACCTTTTATTTAACTCTTTTTTTATTCATTTCTTCCTACATATACAAAATCAAGAAAAATACAATACTTCAAAAAAAATCTTGGAATCGTGTGCAAATTCTTGGAGAAAAAAAATCTCCTAATTACTGGATGTGCACCCACTCTCGCCAATTCTAAAAGGCTGATTTTTCAAACCAATGACATCAACACGTAAGGAAGCGACCATCACAGAGTAAGGGCTAATTGAAGCTCTTGATAAGGGAAGATAAGCAATAATATATATATAGATAAATGTCTTAGAAGGGAAAGGGGAGATAAGCATAGGTAAGTGGAAAGCATCAAAAGCAAGCGTGAATGTGTAGAGAACAAGAAAGGTGTGTTGCAAAGTGGCTAGGATCTGAAATAGACAAATGCCCAAAAAGGTTTGGTTGGTGGGCTAGACACTGAGCAAAGGAAGGGTGGCCAGCTGGGGGAGCAATCGGAATTGTTTTCTTTAAATGTGTTCTACTGTTTAAAATCAAGCATCCAGTCATACTTTTAAAAATCTATGTCTCAAGGTGAGTCACTTTCCCCAACCCTTGCTTGCTAACAGACTAATGTGACTTTAGCACCCAGATGGGTTTAGTTGTCACTCCCTTTTATTTGCCACCCTGGTTTTGCTTCAGATAAACAGCGTACTCAGTCCCCTGCTCCCCCACGTGCTGAACCCACATGTGGACCCTGGCTTTGTCTCCTGCAATGCTGTCTAAGCACTGTGGCCTCTCTTTATGTAACAAGCTTTAGTTTCTAGGGCAGACATTCAACAACTTCCCTCAGTCAATTTCAAGAGCTCAGCAGTATCACCTAAATCTGGAGTTCTAAATCAGTCTCTCCAGGCTAAATTTAATCACAAGTTCCAAAAAAGCATTTTAAAGACACTCCCAGCATGAGTTTAAAAGTAACTGTTTGAACAACACTAAAAAATAAATAATATTGGGCCATACTTATTGATGTCCTATCCTTGCCTATCAGCTCAATTTGCTCACGGATATTTTCACATGTGAGCAGAGTTTGCTCTGCGTGGTAATACAAAATGTACACCCAGCTTGTTAGGACTACCTCTCCTACTTATCCTAAGACATTTCTTAAAATCTGTTTACAGGACTAATGAATAATGAGCAGCAACTGTATTAAACATTTTTCTAGCCATTAATACATTTTAAAAAAAAAATCATTTCTGTGAATGTACATAGAAAGAAAATAGACCTTGCCATCTTGAAAAGCCTTCTTGAAGCAATTGCCATTTGGAGACGCACAACCACCAAATACAAGCAATCTGTTAATAGTAGGATAATTTCTTTAACTTTCTTGTCTTTCTTGTGTTTCATTTATTGATAGGCAGCATACTTCTGGTGGTGGATATATTTGAAAACATGAAGAATCATAAACCAATGGCCCAGACTATCTGATTGTTTAGTTCTAAGTTACAGCTCATTTCTGAATGTTTATGTTTTCCCCAAATTCGTATGTTGAAATCTAGCATCTAATTTAATGCAATTGGGAAGTGGGGTTATTGGGAGACAAATATGCCATAAGGGCAGAGCCCTCCTGAAAGGGATTAATGCCCAACACAGATGCCTCACTCTTTCTATTATGTGAGGTTACAGAGAAAAGACAGCCCTCTAGAAAGTTGGCCCTCTCCAACTCTGATGGAACCTTGATCTTGAACTTCCTTGTGTCCAGAATTGTGAGAAATGAGTTTCTGCTTTTTTATAAGCCACTCAATCTATGATAGTTTTCTCAGGTTAGCAGTGTGGATGGGCTTAGTTGCTGTTCATAACAGGTAATTAAATTTAGTTCCAAACTACTGAATTTTAAAATGTATATTTAATGGGTGACTTTCTTGTTTAAACTTGCTAAACTATCATCTTGTTTATTTTAAATAAAAGTTTTACAGAGTTTATATCTCAGATGCTATGTAATAGTATTTAGAGACACTTGTTTAAAGTTAAGCTAATAAGAACAGAATAAAGAAGGTAGGTTTACTAGTCACTTGGGTGAGAAGAGTTTTATCAGTTGTTTTTTCATTTTTTTTCCAAATCTCAACTACAGGTAAATAAAATAGGAAGTCATCAAGGAAAGCTATATAAAATGTAATTATATGACAAAAAATTTCAACAAAATTTAGAAAAATCATTTTTTTAATTAAAAAAATCCAATCCTTTTTTAAAGACAAACAAGTAGTATTTGTCTTTTACATAATTTCCACAATCTCATAATATGTGCACTAGAGTCAATATTCCTACATACCTCTTATTTGAGTTTTATATTTAAATACATACAAACTAAAAAAAGATCAATTATTACCAACCACATATTACATTTGAAATTCTTCAATATATTCTTCCCTTTTCCCTTTTGCATTTTAAGTCCACTTTTTATAATTATGTTAATTGTCAATTAATATGTGATGCAAGAAATGCACATACTGTCAAAATCACTGACTTTATAACTTTTTTCTTTCCAATTTTCCATTGAAATAAGTGAATCAAAGACCTTTTTTTTACCCTATTGTTTTTACTTTAAAAGCCACTCAGCTCTTAATAGAAAGGAATAATAAGTACTAGTTGTAAAATAACCTGTCAATCAATCAGGTACTTACACTTTGGGCAGACTCTCACAGAGCTTTAGAAAAGATTTTTTTTTTTTTTAAATCACACAAATAAAGGAAAATCACAATTAAATTAAATGCAGATTGGAAAATTCCATTTTGTGGTGATTTTATTACTAGAATTTAGTAAGAGGCATGGTGACTATATTAAGGTGATGTTCAAATTAATGCATTTAAAAACATGAATAGTACGTTGGCTAGTCAGACCATGGAAGAAGTTTCCTTTGAGTTCTCCATTCAGGTGCTTTAGAGAAAAAGAAGATCCCCTCTTACTTATTTGATCCCTGTAGATCTCTTGGTTAGTATTGGTCTTTTTTTGTATTATCTATAATAGGAAAGGTGGTATGGATGGAGGATCATTAGAAATAAGATAGAAAATGAGATGCCATCTGCCTTCATTTTTGTAAGTGAAGATTCAACATCATCTGAATTGTGTAATAAACTATTTCTAAATTCTATCCTCCTTTTTCATGTTTCATATAAAAAACTTTGTGGATATGACTAAACTTTCAGGTTTACAAGGAATGTGTATGTGTGTGTGTGTGTGTGTGTGTGTGTGTGTCTGTGAAAGAGAGAGAGAGAGTGAGAGAGAGAGAGATCTACTGTCTTCTAGCAAGGTCTCTAAAATTATGTGCATCAGATCATATCTTCAAACACTGCATTTTTATATAACTGCCAGAAGTGTTTATCCAAATAATTTGTGTTTGCTAATTTAGAGGCTAGGTAGTTAAGACCATTTGCAAAAATTGGCCCTGGGAATGTTAAGTACATACAACCATCTATAGCATCATAAATATTAAACCTACATCATTAGGTTCCAGAGAAGTGGTACAATATATCTAGTCATTGGATACCCAAAATAATAAGAGGCTTCAATTTTTTCTTGGCCTGTTAAGATGTTTAATTGGAAAGAACCTAGAGGGAAGGCCAGTCTACAGGGTGGTTTTGCATTGTCCACTAAAGACAGGTGTTGTAAGCACCAACTCCTGTGGTACAATTTTGATGCGGCAAGCCATAATGGCCATGGCTTCCCATTCCCTGTTTGAAAAACATCTAGTAAAGAATAAAATGTGCACAGTTTGGGGTGTTAGAAATGTAGAGATTTGAGTATCATGATATTTTGGAACAAGCTGTATTCAGAGGACAATATGGCAAAAGATCCCGGATACCACGCAAGAAAGAGATTCTTTTGCTAACAATTTCTGGGACAGAAATCCATTTTTTTTTTTTTTTTGTATTAAATACCTACTCAAGGGTAAATAAAATACAATAACAATCTCAAGAATAGCATTCCAGATAACATTCTTAGAGACCATAAAATGGTTGGGCACAACTATCTTATTTTACCTCTATACCATTGTGATGGTTTGCATTATTATTCTTTTTTCAGTTTTTGGCTGGGGCTGGATTTGAAACCGCCACCTCTGGTATATGGGGCCAGTGCCCTACTCCTTTGAGCCACAGGCACTGCCTTGCATTATTATTCTTATCTGTGTATGAGAAAACAAAAAGCTAGAGAGCAAAAGTGTTTCACAAAATGTTACACCATTCATAAATGACAGACAGGATGCAAATACATGAAATTTAATTGTGAAAGCTGGGACAGTTTACTTCATATCTAAAAACTGATACTTTCAATTTATTTCAATCATGAATACTACTTCCCAATGCATCTGAAATTATTGAAAGTCTCATAAGGCTGTGTGAAAGCAAAAGTTTATATGTTTCTAGCCAAATTTAAAAAACATATATATATATATGGACTTTACTTTTGGACTTTACTTTTCTAATAACTCACAGTGTTTTATGCTTACACAATATTTTATACTTCTCTTATAGACAAGGTAGAAAGGTTCTCATTGTGTGAACTTAAATTTATTTGGGGGAATTTTTTCTTTTCTTTTGAGTTCTAAATAATGGAATGGGGCTCATACTCCTCAAACTGATAATTTTAAAGTTATTGGTATTATTATTATCTGGGTTATATTGTTACATGGGACTAAAAACAAACTCCATTCCTAGTGCTCTGGATTGTGAACTAATTCAAGACTGAGAAAAAGAGCAAAGGTAATTTTCAATATGGTGGAAAGTGTAGCTTCATACTTACTCCTTTCTGGAACTTTCAGGTACCACTTCTCTCATCTTTTCTGACTCTCTAATTTTGATTTTCAAGCTGCAAGGGCCTATCACATCTTACATTAAAAAAAAAATAATAATGAAAAGGTTTGGGACTCTAAGGAGGGAATGAGATTCCATTCTTTCACCTAATAACTCTGTATCAGTTTGCCAGAGCCGTCACAGCAAAGTACTGCAGACTGAGTGCCTTAAAAGACAGAAATTTATTTTCTAATAATTCTGGAGGCTGGAAATCTGAGCTTGAGCTGCAGGCATGGCTGGTCTCTTCCAAGGCCTCCCAGATGGACATCTTCTGTCTGTGTCTTCACGTGTTTTCACTCTGTATGTGTCGGAGTCCTAACCTCCTCTTCATGTAAATATACCAGTGAGGCACATGTCAAGGCCTGGCCCTGAAGGGCCGTTCTTTTCTGATTTCTCCATTTGTGTGACCCAAGAGTAAAAGGACCAAGAAAGAAAAATATTGTTATACTTTTCCATATTGCTGAGCAGAATCTACAAAATCTAAGCTTTTGTCGTAAATGATATCTAAGTAGAAAAATCTCCCTGGCCCCATGCCCGCCTGCAGCTTCTATATTAGTTCTCCGCTCACTTCCTAGACACAGTTCCGAAGTCTTCACTTTCTCACTTCTCTTTTACTCTTTCTCTTACTGCAATCTGACTTACTTCTCAATCAGTTCACCAATATTGTTTTTTTGAAGATAAACATTTCAGGGAGAATGGGGACCCAAAACCCCATTCTTGGCAACAGAAAACATCCCTAGAAAAGAAGAAATACAGAGAATTAAGCGGAGCAAGACAGAATAAAAACAATTTAATTAGCTTACTTTTAAAATAACAGTTGAGTTACTTGTCTGGGCAGTTACTGCTTTTACTAGAAGCCTGGTCTATAAGGGACACAGCTTACAAACTCCCCTGCTGAGTCTGTAAGTACTCTGAAGAACAAGGGCCACAGCAGAAGCTGTGTACAAGGCCTAGGAAGGAACATGAACTAGGCCTACTCCTGCCCAGTCAATAGTCAACAACCTTCCTCAAGCAAATACCCATTGTGCAGATTTGTGTAATGGCCAGGACGGAGAATAGCTCGAGCCCTGAGATAAGGTAGTAGGCCTTGCACCCTAACCATGGAGGGAAATTCCATAGGTAGAGATAAGGGGGAAAATTCCTCTTTTCTACTGATTCTTCAGAGGAAAACTGACACCACCATATCTGCTCCACAGAGAAACTAGAGGGGAGTCTAACCTCCTCCAAGGGATCTGTGTGTGTGACCACAGGCAGGAGGCTGCCTGTGCACAGGGCTCAGATTCCAGATTTCTCAAGGCTGCCCAGACCCTTAAAGTTAATGATTATAGATAAATAAGAGCTAAGATTCTTACTGCTGATGCTTTTACTCCCTTCCTCAGCTTACCCTCTCAGCTAAATGAGATACTAGCCTTCAATAAAAGCTGGGTGGAACATGCACTTGGGGCCACTTGCTGAAGCCCCACAAGCTAGCGGTGGTCCCTGTATCCACCTCTGAAAATTCTATTCTTTGTGTTCTGTCTCTTTATCTCTCACTGCTTTTAACTTTATTTTTCCCCAGTCGACAGCTGCCAGTTTCCCAGATCTTAAAGGACCCTGTCCCTGGGGCAGGTCCCTGGCATAATATCGAATCTTTAATATCACATCTAACACGCAATTTTTTCCCTTATTTTTCTTATCAAACTTTACACTGCAATTCTTCTTTCTCCAACCTATTTGTAAAGCCATTTTGTTAGTTCTATGTAGTTTTGAGATTATTGTGACTTATTGGTAGATTAAAAAAAATTTGTATTGATACTATATATACTCTTCCTCCTTAAGTTCTACTTTGTTTGGTATTAATAGAACTGAATCAGTTTATTTGGTTAGTGTTTGCCTGGGATACATTTTCTCAAGATGAACTCTTCCCTTAACAAATTTGTTTTTTTAATTCTTTAAAGATAATCTGCCCTTTTTCTCTAGGTAATCTTATTTGTTCATTAGGTTCTATCATTTCACTATGATGAATCATGATTTCCAATCTCTTTCAATTGACTTTATCAGCCTTAAAATTTATTGGGCTGTCTGAGTATGTGTATATAAAATCTCCTTACTTCATCCTTTGTGTCTCTTAAATGTTCTTTCATATTTTCTACTTCTGCTTCTTGTGCAACATTCTGAGTAAATTCTTTGTCTATGTATTTCATTCATAAACTTTAAAAAAAATCTATTTATGTCTAAAGTGCTGTCAATCTTGCCGATTTATTTTTTATTTAAATGATTATGTATTTTCCTTATTTAGAAGTTCTCTGTGTTCCTTTCCTAGATAATCTGCTGGTCTCTTTATCTTAGATATCTTGTATATTTTTAGCATATTGAACATGCTTATATTCTATCTTCTGATCACTCATATATCCAAACACTTGGGATTGTATTCATTTGCCTCCGTTTCTGTTCATTCTTACTTATGGTAACTAATTCCCTTGTTTTGTGAATTTTGGTGAAGAGTTTACTGTCTCGAAACATTACCTGTGATGGTTTAATGAGAATGGAAAGAGATATGGGTTTCTCTACAAATATTTGAAATAGTGTCTGCCAGGTAACTGAGCGCATCATCAGTTTGGGACCACTTTACAGTTCTGGAATCCCTACTGGTTATTTACTGGAAGGTCTTGATCTAGTCTTTGTGTCTTGTACTATTCCCCCTTCTCCTCTACTTCCTAGTTTTCTTCTTCCTTCCTTTTCTTTTAATTAGCTTGTCTTCTGTGTGCTATAGTCTGGGTTAATACCACAGAAACCTGTTGTTTCACCTCTTTTATTCTCTGCCTAATCTGGAGTTCAGTTTGAATATATATCATTGCATTTAATAATATTTATTTTCTGATTTCAAATTTGTCTTTTTAACACATGATGAGTATTTATTTGTGTGAATGTTAATGACACTTTTGGCATCCTAAGCTTACATTTTAAAAGCATGTTTTTCCTGCTGTTCCAGCCTTTAAATCTCACTTGGGGTGAATTGATCTCTCCCTAGTTGGATACTTTTGGTTATCTTTTAAGTGTTTTTGTAGGGTCTCTCTTGTTTTCCCTCTTACTCTCTTCTGCTTTCTCTTTCTTCTACTCTCACTTTTTCTTTATTCATACTCCATGTCTCATGGTGTTTTGTTCTCTGGTTCCAAATCCATAATCAAATCCTGGAGTGTTTTCTGCACCAAGGTACTATTGGGGCTCTTGCATACCAGTCCCCAAATAACTTGCCTTGGTTTCCATGCAATGCTGTATGTATTTTCACCTGCTTCTCTAGGCAAAACTTTACATAAGGCACACTTACACTCCTTGTATCATCACTATCTGAGAATCCACAAAATAACCTGGTTTTCAGAAGTTTCCCTACACATAACGAAACACTTCAATCCTACTTCTCTACGTGACCTAACTTTCAGTGCCTCTGATTTCTCTGGATCTTGAGTTGAGCAGGTTCATAGCTTCTGCCTACTTTTTGATTTGTTTATTGTGACCTACGGGCAAGACCATCTTGTTTTTGTTCCAGGTTGGAACAAAAAGTTTATTTTTAAACTTTGTATAACGTCACCATGTAGTTGGACTAATAGGCTTACCAAAATTTATAAAGTCATCATGGCTGGAATCCAAACTGTTTTCTATATCTGTACTTCTTACTTTCCTAAAGCACAATTTTGCATATTTTACTCTTTTTCCTAAAATAATTTATTGACCTCTAAAAGTGTTAAGATGGTAGTATAATAATGTCTTTGGTTCAGAAGTCCCAAATTAAAGGTAGTTTTAAATTAAGATTTTTATTTAAAAAGTATTGTTTGAATCCTTGGTGACAATAAACTTCCATAATGAAATCTCAGAATTTGTAGCTTTGTAGATGAATCATTGCATTATTGAAAAAGGCTTATGTCCAATTTAACCAGCAGTAATCCATTTTCAGATGTTCCCATAAGAAATAGCTTGAAAAATTATACCTTTCTGATATTTTTCTCACAGAAAGAGAGCCTAGGTAGCAATTTATGATTCAAGCATAAAAATAATATCTGCCCTCAAGTAAATTTGGTAGGAATGCAGAAAGCTGACACCTCCATTATACACAAATTTACTAAGTTTAAATGTTTTTAATTATAACCTTTGCAGATAGAATATACCATCTGGCCTTTAAACGTATCTTAGTACTTTTGAAAAAGCTTCCTTGCATCCATTTCCTATTGCTGCTGTAACAATTTATCACAACTTTAGTAGGTTAGACAACACAACTTTGTTATTATGAAGTTATAGGGATCAGATATCTAAAATGGGTATTGTAGGCTAAGAGCAAGGTGTTAGAAGGTCTGCATTCCTTCTGAAGGCTTGGGGCATCTATTTCTTTGCCTTTTCCAAATTCCAGAAGCCACCAGCATTCCTTGATTCCCGTCTTTGCTCCATCTCTAAAACATAGTATCTTCAAGTTTTTCTCCTCCTTTTTCCATCTTCCCAAGATCACAAATTATTACATTGGCTCCACCCAGATAATCCTGAATAATCTCCCTATTCTAAAGTTAGCTTATTAATAATCTTAATTCTATTTGTAAACTTAATTCACTTTGGCCATGCAAGACCATAAAGATCCTGATAACTCCAATTTGGAAGTATGAAAAAATGCACATGGCAATGCTCATTAGAATGTCTGCTTTGTATTTTATTTGGGATGGTCTATCTGATGAGGTTGGAGTTCAGTAAATCATAACATAGGCTTTTAAACTTGAGAACATCTATTTTGTGAAAATATTTTTCTCTCATAAATGAATGTAATTAATACATATTGTTATTTTTATGAATATTAATTTTAAATTAAAGATAATTCAATATTCCTTATTTTGCTTGCTGCATATTTATTTATTTATTTATTTGCAGTTTTTGGCCAGGGCTGGGCTTGAACCTGTCACCTCCGGCATGTGAGGTCGGCACACTACCCCTTTGAGCCACAGGTGCCGCCTGCATTTTTATTTTTTGAAAATTAAAAAAGGTATTAAATGTTAGACATGACATCAATTTTAAAAACAATATCCAGTATTTTAAAAAATTATTATTTTTATTTATTTATTTTTTTTATTATAGATAAAAATATGCACCATAGATGTGGCCCAACCCATCACCCTCCCTTCACCCAAACCTCCCCCCTCCCTTCCCCTTCCTTGGTCCTTTCCTCATAGTCTTGTGGTATAGTTGGGTTATAGCCT
>CAUYPK010111105.1:0-18721 GCA_963574355.1 Loris lydekkerianus | reverse complement strand
GAAACAATAGTGGCCAGGAAACAGTGGGATGATACAATCAAAGACATGAAACCATAATACTAGAAGAAAGTGCAGGAGAAACCCTTGAAGAAATAGGCCTAGGTGAATATTTTATGAGGAGGACCCCCCAGGCAATTGAAGGAGCTTCAAACTAAAAAATGTCAATTTTCCTGAGAATTCTTATGGCAATGTTAAGGACCATAAATGATCTTGAGTTTTTGTTATATATTATAAAGTGATCTCCTGAGTCAATTCTTTGCTTATTTGTTATATAATAGAGCTTTCATATCATGTGCAGTGTGTTTGTAAATTTAAAACTATTTAACAGAAAATTAGTTGCTATACAATATTTTTGATATAGAACTATTAAGGATAAAAATGAAATATTATTTCTTTACTCAACTTCCACTTCATGAACTCTACATTTCTATAAAAAATGATATATGAGTGATTTTTTTTTAATATTCAAGGTTTGGCAATTAAGTTTGCAAATTTGTTAACATGAACTTACATTGTCATTACTGTACAAACAACTCTGTAAGGTTTCATAACCTCAGTATATCAGGGTCTCCCAGTTGTGTTCATGCTGACTTGTGGCAATGTCTTGCTGAGTGGCTTTCATTATTGTTGTTGCATGCTTTTGTGTGCCATTGCAAAAATGCCAGAGTTTGAATTAGAGCAGTGGACAAAGATTAAATTGCTTGTTAATCTTGGCAAGAGTGGAACTGAAAATAAGTATATATTAGTTCATGTGTATGAGTGTGATACCATGAAGAAAATGGCAGTGTACAAGTGAATTAAACATTTTTTTCCCCCCTGAGGGAAAAACAATACTGATGCAGAGATATCAGGGTGGCCAGTAATGAGAAAAACTGACAAAAAATTATAAAAATGTGTCATATTGTGCATCAAAATTTTCAGTTGACTATGTGAAGCATAGTAGAGTAAGTAAATATCAGTAGAGAAAAGGAGAATCTTAACTGAAAATCTTGACATGAAAAAGGCATATGCAAAAATGGCCCAAAGGAGCTCAGGGATGAACAAAAGTAAAGGAGAATACAAGTTCAATAGGTCTTTTTTGAGGCAAGGTGATATTTTGGGCTGTGTACTGGTGATAAAACATTGGTGTATCAATAGGACCCTGAAACAACGCATCAACGTGCATAAACTCAGCCAATTATCCACAACCAAAAAAGTTCCATCAGTTCAAATCAACAGTCACAACGATGCTGCTAACCTGTTTGTGATATCAGAAGGATTTTTCATTATGAATTTTTACTAACTGGACAAATAGTTAACCAAGTTTACTACTTAGAAGTGCTGAAAAGACAGTGTGAAAAGTTAGATGCAAACAACCTGAACTTTTCACCAAGAACTCACAGCTTTTGCATCTCAGCAATGCTTCAGCTTACCTTACACTGTTGGTGAGGGAGTTTTTAGCCAGTAAACAAATAACTGTTTTGGAACACCCTTTCTACTCACCTGATCTTGCCCCCAATGACTTTCTTCTTTACCTACAGATAAAGGATATTGAAAGGAAGAATTTATTATCACATTCAGGACATCAAGGGTAATACGATGACAGCTCTGATGATCTTACGTTAAAAGAGTTTCAAAATAATAGCTTTGAAGGGTGAGCTAGGTGCTGGCATCAGTGCATAGCTTCCCAAGGGCAATACTTCGAAGGTGGCCATAGTGATATTTAGTAATGGAGCATATAGCTAGCATTTTTTCTAGAATGATTTCACAAACTTAATAATGATATTGTCAGATATGCATATACATTGACCAGTATTGATGATAATCAGAAAAATAATTCACTCTTTAAATTATATTTTCAAAAAATAGATGATTGGCCACTGTTGAAGCTTTACTATCCACATTTCTTCCTTACAAATCTCCCAATTTTTTCAAACTTTTTCAAGCATACAAAAATCAACATGACAGATTTTGTTCTTCCTTGGCATAATCGAATGAGAATATTATTGCTCCTTGAAATTACATTAGATAATTAAAGAGCTTTTAAAGTAGGGTAGTTTTTATAGGCTTAAATTTTTCCTTTGAAGCCCAGATGGCTTCATTGATACAGCTTCTGAAAAGTTACATAAATAATATATGAATGATCGGTTGCAGAAAGCTTCCTTCGGTGAGTACTTTTACCCATTTCATCTGTAAATCCCAAAGTAGTACTTATAATATAATGCAAATGAGCCAATAAAAGCTGTTTAACACTATCATTAAAATGCAGCAATATAGGGATTGAAATATAACAAATTCAAAATAATACTTATTAACCCTATTTAACAGGTGAGGAAGAGAATGAATAAAACTGGCTGAAAAAGCAAGAATAACAAAAATTTTACTTGGTATAGAAGTATCATTAAACCTTACTTAACATTATATAATATTATGTTAATATTTATGTTAAGAATATTAACTATTTATTAGTTAATATTCTTTAACTCTCATAGTCTTTACAAAATTTACAACTCTAACTGGACATGATAAAAAATGAATTGAAAACATTCATTAACACAAGCAACAGAGTAATGAAATCTTATGCTAGCAAATATATAAGGAATATATTCATTTTTATCTACTACAATTGTGACTCTTTTAAGTTAAGCCTCCATCCTCAGTTGCCTAGAATACTGTAAGTGACTCTCATGCTTCCACTCGAAACTTCCTCTTAACTATTCTCCACATGCCACCTACCATAATCTCTAAAAGCATGAATTACTTTCAACATTAACTTCTTTTCTGCACTTATAGTAATACAGTAATAAAAAATAATAACAAAACAATAAATATTACTATAAGTACTGTCTAATACTCAGTATTATGTCTTCTGGCTAGAAAATGACTTGTGAGAGGTGTTTGTCATTTCTAATGTCTGATTGTAGTAACCTTTTCAGTGAGCTTATATGGAGACAATCACAACTGTTAGGAGAGTTTATTTTCGCTGTGTTGCAAAATAAAATATGGATAGGTAGAATTCAGTTATTACCTTAGTTGAAGGAACTTTACGTCATGAGAAGACGATGGATTTCATTGGTTTCAGACAAGTGGGGATTCATATCCTTAGCTTGCACCTTCATACGTTCCTTTGCTCATATATTAAATAATAAAATGAGTAAATGAAATAATAAAAACCAATAATTTTCCTGGTCTCATAAAGCTCTCTATGGTCCTATCCTTATCTCACCTGCCATCTCAAGGTAGAGACCCTCTCCCTTCCTCTGAGTACAGCAAATCTATTAATGTCCTTGGATACCTGAGCCTGCTCTGATATCAAACTTTCACACATGCTCTTCTCTCTATCTGGAGTTTCACAGCCTCTGCTCTTTCCAAACCAGGTATTCTTACATTCTTAAAATTTTTATGTCACTTACAGCAACATCCTCCCTGACCATTCTAGGTAAGTCTGTCTGTATCTTTTTCTCATTATTCCTTATTCAGTTGTTTAGGTTAATGAAAATATATATTTTCATATAATGAAATTCCATATATAAAAATATATGCGAACACACATATGTTGTTGTATAGGCTTAGACACATGAGTAACCATCTGTTTGTTTGTTTGTTGTTTTTTGTTTGTTTGTTTATTTGTTTTTACCGGAGCCAGGTTTGAACTCACTACCCCCGGTATATAGGGCTGGCACCCTACTCCTTTGAGCCACAGGCGCCGCCCGTAACCATCTATCAATTGAGAGAGAGAGTAGGGAAGGAGAGGATTTCTAGTTAGGTATGCATAGTCTTTTTGTTGTTTTGACTTGTTATTTGACTATTGCTAACTCTATAAAGACAAGGAGCATACATGTTTTATTCTGTAGAATATATCCCACATCTAGGATATTGAATGGATTTTTTATTGTATCTGTGAATGAATGATGAAATGAATGTATAAAAGAATGAAAATTTAATTTTACATAGTTAGAGGATTATAAACCAGCCTTTTCGAATTTCAATTTTTCTAATCAAGGATGGACCACAGCCGTAGAAAATACAACCTCCTCTGTACAGCTTGTGCTTTGGTTCTTTCTTTCTTTTCTAGTTAACATACTCTCTGTGTGCCTGTTGTAATTGTACTAAAACCAAACATTTAATTATATACTCTGATTGAGGCTTAGGTTTTATGTCCCCAGCTATTTCTAAGCTATTCAATATCAACTTCCAGTCCTACATATCATTTACTTTGAAGAGAATTATCCCAAGTATCTAACATAGATGAAAGTCCTCAGGTGTGTTTTTATTTTAATATATGTCTATTACCTTAGAAATGTATCAGGAGAGAACAAGGTTGGCTCAAAGGCATGACTTCCAGTTCCTCTGGAAAGCATAGCACATCTCCCAATATTAATTTACACTTGACAAATGAGGGGTGAATTTATTTGTAAGAGAGTTCATACCATCATTGAGAAGCATTTATTCTCCCTTGAAAGGTTATTTTCTGCAGAATAAGTTATAGTGCTGTATCTGGACATCCAAGGCAGCTCTGAGAGAGGAGAATCCTTGGCATTTAGACTAAGCATTATGTCTTCTAGCTAGGAAATGACTTGTGAGAGGTGTTTGTCATTTCTAATGTCTGATTGTAGTAACCTTTTCAGTGAGCTTGTATGGAGACAACCACAACTGGTAAGAGAATTTATTTTCACTGTGTTGCAAAATAAAACATGGATAGGTAGAATTCAGTTATTGCCTTAGTTGAAGGAATTTCATGTCATGAGAAGACAATGGATTTCATCAGTGTCAGATAAAGTGAGGATTCATATCCTCAGCTCTCACCTTCATAGCTTCCTTTGCTCTTATATTACAGCACAACTTTTGATAATAGGGTAAAATTTTAAATGCCATATTAGGTATTCAACACCTGCTTACCTTAGGTAATAAAAACAATAATAATGTAGACAAGTTGCATATCATAAAACACCATAGAACTGAGACACAAAAATAGAAACACTCAGTACTTCCAAAAATGGTTTTATTCAATTTATTGTTCCTTTCAAAAACTTTAATTAGTTCTTAGTATATGTCAGGAACTCAGCTGGTACAGGTACAAACTGTTGAATAAAATCACAGCCATATCTTCCCTCTTGGAGTTGCATTTTACTTTCTGTTTTTCCCATTTTAAAGATTTCTATTAAAAATAAAACTAGCATTAAATGCTTAATTTTTTAAGTATATTATTGATACTATTTTTTTTTTCAGTCTTAGCATTCACATTGTTTTACCAATTATGAAACCATTATAATCTGTCCACAAACTGAAAGAGAATCATAGGATTTGAAGGAAAAGCATGGACTGTAGTCTGTCCCCCATCTGGTCTGGTTGTGGCCAGTAATTACTCTCCATAGTCCTTCCCTACTAATATTACAGACTTTAATTTGATTGTCTCCACCACTAGAACATAAATGCTTATCTTTAAGAGACATGTCTGCCTTATTTGCTCTTATACTCATGAGACACACCCATTGGATAGCTATTGAATGAATGAATTGACAGACAGTGACTATTTGCCAAGACTGTATGTGTTATGTAAGGTATGGTCTGGAAGTTATCACTTAATTTTAAAAACTGGTGTAAAAACAAAACAAAAATGATAACATAATTTAAGGGTCTATATGAATGATGCTTTTAAATGACTGTCACTAAAAGTTAGTAGAAATGAACATTGGAATGTAAAATGCAATTAGTTTCACATGTTTTCAGTAGATTATCAGATTATCAAAGGAGTTTTAAGAAATCAAGATTCTCAAATAAACAAGCCCCTTGATTTAGTAAAGCAGACCTTCTGTGCTACCTACTGATGTGTGACAGGAATAATGTGATTAACTCAGCTCCCAAGTAATCCTTTAAGTACACCCAGTCTTTAATTTAGTCTTTAAGAAATGTGTAAATCTGCCTACAAAATGTACTGAAGTGAAACAGCTAAGCTGTAAAACTTTTTGTCTGTCAGCCTGTCTTCTAACAGGTAAAACAATTCTGTAAGTATTGCTTGCAAAAGCAAAAGCGGAAATCTATTATAAAATGCTTAGACAAATATTTAATCATCTCCTGAGTAGTTAACGGCTGGTATGATGTTAAATGAACACATATACTTGGCTTTCCTATAGTCTTACCATTTATAGTCATTATGTACCTTTTTTAATTTGGATAAAAAAGATATACAGACTAATCCCTACTGGATTTGTGTTTTTTTCTCTCTTTTAACAAATACTGCATTATTCATGCAGTTATCACCACATTCACAGCAAAAATGGTGAAGGGAGAGTGTCTTAGACCGATGTCCAATTCTCAAGGCTGTCTGAGTTATTCTGAGACTGACTTTCTTGCTTATTCTGAGATGGACTTCTTAAAATGTTGTATAGATAAGGAAAATAATGGAAATAATTGATAGTACAAGACCTCTTTTCTTTCTGGCTAAAGAAAAATTACAAATGCTTCTACATGTATTTCGATGTTTTGCATTTTCACCAAAGTACCTGTTTGCTTATTTCACAGATTCAATTTATTACTGGAAAATACCATAAAATCATATTAAATTAGCACTGTGATGCTTAGTGAACTAATGTAAATAGTATACAGAACAAAATAAATTGAAATATACTCTGAATTTTAAGGAGAGGAAAGGGAAGGTTAAAACATTCTGTAGTCATGTAAACATTGCACATACAAGTCTATTCCTTCAACCGTGTTAAAAATGAAGCTAATTAACCTTATTGCAAAGAAAACAGCTCATTCCTGTTTGATAAAGAAAAGACATTCAGGAATCTAAAATACATTTAAGACTAACATTAGACCAGATACAAGAGATTTACCAAAAAGATATATCAATAATCTAATATTTGTTATATTTCTGTTACTTTCTCCTGTGCATGAGGGAAGAGAGGTAGGGACATTATAAATAGAAGCTCCCAGTGCCAGGAAAGAGTGAAACTTCTTAAGAATAAGGTAACTCAAGAGAAACATATCCTTTCTCATTGCTTCACTTGCATACTTATTAACCTTTGTAGCTTTTCCTTTATCTAAGCTAGTCAAGTGCTTTAGAATATACCTGTGAATGAATGCTTGAGAAGGCTCCCAAGATCACGGAATCATAGAAATGGGATCTTTTAAGCAGTTAGGAAATCATGGCCTCATACAGACACTTCTTCGACTTCAACTCCTGTGTTTCATCATGACAGTGGCTGTTACAAGAATGCAAAGTTTCAGATGCATTTCTGGGAATGGGGAAAATATGGTCCTTAATGTCAGATACATCTATCTGGTTTTAAGGCTACCTTCATCTCCCATTAACCTTGTGACTTTGTACAAGTAAATTGCATTTGGATTTTGAGCCTTGATTCCCGTATCTGTAAAATGAAGATAGTGGTATCATTCACGTGGAATTGGTGAATACTATTTGAGACTAGGTCTGTAAAGTTCCTGGCCAGTCGTGATGACTGTCTTGAGTAGAGAGCTCTGTCATCACTGGCCTCACAACAAAATGTTTCCCATTAATAATCTCAAAGCGTGATTAAGAAATCTTACCCACCAATGCTGCAGACCAAGTGAAGGAGTGAAGGCCTTTCCTTCACTCTCTGACTGGCACAGAAACATCTACTTGAGTCCATTGACCGTTTCTCTCCTCCTATAGGAAATGAAGTGGTTAAAGGAGATGAGGACAAGCAGAAGTCAGGGTTAGATGAGATGTGTATCCTACTGAGGAAACACATTCAGGGTGCTCTGAATCTTACTCTGTGAAAGAGACGCCCTGGGGCAATCTTTCAAAAAAAAATGTTAAAACCCTTCTGACACGTTTGCTATTTAAGCAACTAGTGCTGCTACATAGAAGCCACACAGGGAAGCTGGAAGTAACTTTAGAAAGAGTAAAAATAATGAGTCTGGCTCCTTTTCTGCCAGAAAGGCCTTAGCAACTCTCTGCCCTTCCTTTGGTGTGCTGGAGGGGAGAATTTACTCCGGATACTGTTCTGGCCTTGTGTTTTATTTTCATTTATACTTTCCTTTTTTTTTTTTCTTTCCTCTGCACCTTTTGTCCTTTCCTTTTTTATCCCCACTACGAGGACAGCAGTATGGATGTATCACCTACTGTCTGTAAGGGGAATGTTCATTTCCCTTCAGTCCCCTGTCTGCATCTTCTGCTAGGAAGGCAGTTACCCAGGGAATAGTGCTTCATCCCTCAGCACTACAGGTCCCTTTCCTTTCACTAGTCTTCTCAGCAGCCTTCTAACAAGGCCTCCCAGCAGTCTCCTTTTCCTTCTCTTGTTCTTTTTTTTTTTTTTTTTTTTCCCTTCCACCTGCTTACCAACCTGATTTTTAGGAATATTTGCTTTATTTACATCACTTTATAGCGCAAAACTACCTTTTGATCCTAATTGCCTACAGGAAAAATATCAAACTTTTAAACCTTGTCCTCTAGATTAAAATTTCCCAGACCTATTCCATGTGAACTTCTTCTCACTTCCTTTAGACTTCACAATTTCTTTTCATATTGCCCCTGGTTTCACCTGAGCTTTCCCATCTTCCTGCAGTTGCCTATTATCTTCCCTCTGTCCTGCCTGTTTTTTCCAGGTTCCTTAGGCCTAATGAAGTTGTGGTTGTTGCAGATAATGTGCATGTGCCCGGTACACAATGTGGACATGCTGCGGATATCAGGAAGGTGAAGCCACAGCAGCAATGCTCAGCCCAGGTCAAATAGGAGTTGGAAAAAAAGCTACCCTGGTCTTGTCCTTATGGGAGTATAATTCTAGGTTATGTTCTTTGCCTTCCAACAGAGGTCTTCATCTATATTGCTGCCATTTCTCAAAGTGTCAGCTGCTCTTTAAGTCAAGTTTTATATTGATTTTCCTCCCTTCCCTCTCTCACTTCCTAAGACCCCAACCAGGGCTTCATGGGATCACTATTCAATCTATCTGTAAAAGATCCTATTTCAGGGCTAACCAAGATCAATAATCATTCTTAAAATTTGCCTCCCTATGGAAGCTTCCGTGACTGTTGTATGTATTTTGGATTCCTATGCACTTCTCCTAAAGAGAGATTACTGCTTGTCTTTATCTGTATTTGTGTGGGTGGCATGTGTACGTGCGTGCACATGATGTGAGTGTTTTGTCCTGCATGGTAAGATAAAGTATATAAGCAGGAGACACACCACCTTCATCTACGTATACCTCACATTCCTATAACATACTATGTGATATATTTAATTAATTTCATTATTTTTTCCTGTGTGTGCATGTATGTGTTCACACCACTTATCCAGGGTTTTTCTCCATGGGATAGAGCTAATTGTTGGCTGAGTTGATTACCTGATCATTTGCAGTTTATTGTTGCATTTTCTAATGTTCTCTTCCCTAAGCCATATGTTCTGTTTAACTGTGGTGACATTTAGCATGTGGAGTATTTTGCTCATGAGGCAAATGACATAAATAATTCAAAGCCATCATTAGGATACTTTATTTCACTTCCATAATGCCATACAAAGGGAGGCATCTTCTCTGTGTCCTCTGAAGACCCTGCACCCTACGGGGACAGTTAAGACTTCTCCCCTTCTCTGTTCTTACTCTAAATTCTTACAGGCATTGGTCCAAAACACATCTGCCTCTGCCTCATCATTGAATCTGTTTCTATGCAGTTCACCTAAATAGCTTCATATCTGTTATTTCTGACAGAATATCTATTAGTTTTAGGAGTTTGATTTTCCATGCATTTGCTTCTATTTCTGTTAAAAGTGGGGATTGCCCAGTGCTTATAAGCACAGGGACGTCCAAAGTGCAGCCACTTTTTGATGAATGCTATGTAACCTCTATTAACTTCCCTGATCCCGAGTTTCCTGACTTTATGACAGGAGCCCTTTGACATTTGATGATGCAGGTTTGTCTCTGCTCGTGCGGTTTGCTTGGCTTTCCCCAGAAGTGCCTATTACCTTCACATGAAAATTTCTATTTGAAACTTCCCAGCATAGTTTTAGCAAACACTTACAATGCAAAGGGGACGCAGTGTTGTGACAAAGAAAGTGGATTGTGATAAAGGTTTCAGGGTCTGAGATAAAATTAGGAAAGGAAAACAAGCATTACACTACAGAGTTTTCCATGCACTAAATTCGTTCTGTTTAGAGAATAATCTTTATATAGAAATAATGTCTTTTCTTACTAGGATTTTAGGTACCTAACCCTTTGCAATTAAAATGCCTTTATTCTGTGAAAGACACTGTCATATTGACGTTTCAAAATCATTGCTTGACAAAATAAGAATTTATCAAACCTGTATTAGTTATTGAATATGTTTGAGGGGAATTTTAGGAATCTTTAAATTTCAAAAGTAAAGCAATCAATGTCATAGGCATTATTCTTTCTTGAGAAACAATATGTGAGCTAATTTACATAGAATTCCTCATGTGCTGGATGTGGTTCTGAGTACGTTACCTACATGAACCCATTTAATCCTCACAGTAAACCAGTGAGACAGGTAACTTTGTTCATTCTGTTTTACAACAAACCCACAGAGACTCAGAGAGGCAGATAACTTGCCCTAAGTCACAGAGCTGCTGAGGAGCAGAGCCAGTGTTTGATCTTCTAGAGTTTATCTGTGATGATGATATTTTTATTAGGTTAAATTATTGCAAAAGGCAGAACTTATTTTCATACTTTACACCCTTGCCTGAAGTTATTATGCCAATATAATCTTTTAATTTAACCCACCCTATTTTCTAGCATTAGAGGCTCTCTCTAACCACGTCCAGGCACAGCTGGTCATCGACGTGTGAGACAGAATCCTGAGACTATGTGAAATGAGCCTTTCCTCCATAGCTGACCTGAAAGGTTAAATGCATTTGTGTCAACCAAGTTTGTGCTGAAGTTAAAAATGACTAATTATTTGGCAGGCAAATAACATGTTTTTTCAGAGGGAGAGCTTACTCAATCCTCACTTTCCTTTTTTTTTTTGTGAGACAGAGTCTCACTTTGTCACACTCAGTAGAGTGCTGTGACGTCACAGCTCACAGCACCTTCAAACTCTTGGGTTTAAGTGAGCCTCTTGCCTCAGCCTCCTGAATAGCTGAGGCTACAGGCACCAACACAATGTCCGGCTATTTTTTTAGAGAGGAGTTCTCTTTCTGGCTTAGGCTGGTCTTGAACCTGTTGGCTCAGGCAAGCCACCTGCCTCGACCTCCCATTGAACTCCTCCTTAGTTTGCTGTCTGAATACCAGGTTTCACTTGGAACCTGGTTTTAGTAAATCTCTCTCCACTGCCAATGTCATTCTCCTTAAGGCTACCCATCAGTCAGTTACATAACTTTCCTTTTTTACCAAAATTAAATTTGTAGGGATAATATGAGAAATAATAAAAACAAGAAAAATATTCAATACTTGTTTTCAAAGTACAGTATTGCCCCAGAACTCAAACAACTTGGAATCCGAATAAGAAATTCAAACAAAATGCAAACACTGCTTTGGAATCCTGATGTCCAGCATCTTGCTGGTGAGTTTTTGTGTGTTTTTCCCCAGCCCTCAGGCCACCCATACCCTTCCGTGGTTCCATTTGTTGTCAGAAGCTTTAATGAAAGCATTTTTAGTGACTTTTGCCGCTAATTTTATGTGTTTGTGCCTGTTTTGTGTGATTGTTTTACATATTTGCCATGGGTCCTAAAATGTAGTGAGGAAAATAAGAGTACGAGGAAAGCTATTAGAGCTACAATTAAAGTTAAGAAATACCTTATTGCTAAGCATGAAAGTGGTACACATGTGGCTGATCTCACTGCCTAAATTGTTTGTATGATTTTGAAAAATAAAGAAGTAATCAAAGCAGCTGATGCAGCAAAGGGTGATACGACACTGACATCTAGGAGATGGAAAAGTGTGGAAGAGATTGAAAAATCCTCTTAGTTTGGACTAATGAAAAACAGTTGGCTGGTGATGTGATTTCTAAAACAGTAATTTGTGAGAAAGCCAAGGTCCTCCACGATGATTTAGCGAAAGGCGAGCCTGATATTAGTGCTCAAACGGGGGTGGGGTGGGAGGTGGTTTAAAGCCAGTGGGGGGTGATTTGAGAACTTTAAGAAGGGCACAGGGATCCATAGCATTGTTATGCACAGAGAGGTTGCCAGTTCTAATTCTGTAGAAGCAGAAAAGAGGTTAAGGAGTTTGTGAACAGTGAGGGATATATTTTGAACCAACTGTTCAATTGTGATGAAACAGGCCTCTCTTGGAAAAATCTTTTTCCAAGATTCCAAGATACCTAGGCAGATGTACATCTCAAGGGAAGAAAAGTCTGTACCAGGCCATAAGCCACTGAGAGACCCTCTTGCTCTGTGTTCATGCTAGAGGGGACTACAAGATCAAATCTCCCCTTGTGTACCAATCAGAGAATCCACGAGTCTTTAAGAAGAATACTATTAAGAGCAAACTTAATGTTACGTGGAGATGGACTGTGAAGCCTGGGTTACCAGGCAGTTCTTCACGGAATGGATACACGAGGAGTTTGCTCCTTCCGTCAAGGCCTATCTGCAGGAGGAAAATCTCTTAATGAGGGCTCTCTCTGTCCTGGACAATGCTCCTGAGCATCCTCCCAGCTTAGAAGATGGTTTGCTGGATGAATATAACTCCATCAAGGTAAAATATTTGCCCCTCAATGCCACTCACTCTTACCCAGCCCATGGACCAGCAGGTGATCTCAAACTTCAAAAAATTGCACACCAAGGCTGTGTTTCAAAAATGTTTTGAAGTTACAGATGAAACAAAACTGACCCTAGGAGAGTTCTAGAAGAATCATTACAATATCTTCCATTGCCTAACAGTCACTGAGAAAACACAGAGGGAGGTGTTTTTGAGGACAATGAACTCTGCCTGGAAAAATCTCTGGCCTGAATGTGCTGCTGCAAGGGGCTTCGAAAGCTTTGCCGAACCACCTGTTCTTCCTCACATTGCATCTCTGGGCAAGTCCATGGGTCTGGAAGTCAGTGAAGAGGATGTCAGTAAGTTATTGGGTGATCACGGGCATGAGCTGATGATGGAAGAGCTTCAGGACCTCTACCACCAGCAGCAGAAAGAAGTTGCAGAGGTAATTTCTTCAAGGGAGGATGAGGGAGATGCTGGAACCATTCACCCTGCTGAAATCGAGGATCTTCTGTGCATGCAGCCATTGAGAAGTGGCACCCCAGTAAAACCTTTATTAACAGGTGTGTTAGTTTGTTCAATTACATTATCATTGAACATTTTAGAACATTTCAAAAAAGTCACCAATATCAGACCACTTCGGCATGTTTGTTCTCAAAAGACACCACCCCAAGCCCTCTACAAGTGGTACCTTAGCAAGTGCATGAAAAGGCAAGGAATGAAGTCACCAGCAACTCCAGAAATGCAGTTACCTGATGTCACCCTGGAAGGTGACTCTCTTTCCAAGCAATAATCTCTCTCCTCCTCCTCCAGTTTTCACATGCCCCATCACTTCTTACTAAGGGAAATAGAGGTTTTCATATTTTTAATTTTATTAACTTACATTTTATTTAAATATTATTATTTGTTAATATTTTGCCTTAAAATCCAATGTTTTTACAGTTAAGATCATTTTGAAAATTTGAGCTTATTGCCCCAGAAATAGATTAATCCAGTTTCTATTGTATTAAAAGGGAAAAGTTGTCTTGGAACTCAAAGGATTTGGAACTCAAATGGGTTTCTGGGAAGATTAAGTTTGGATCCCAAGATATACTGTGTCACATACTGCTTTACATACATAATCTTATTTAAGCCTCACAGCAACCCAATTAGCTTTATGATCCTCATTTCACTAATAAGAAAACACATACAGAGATATTAAACACTTGTCCAATGACACAAAGGTAGAGAGCAGTATAATTAGGTCACTGTCCAATTCCCAGGCTGTAACTAAGACCCTCTGTTGTCTTTTTCATTTACTTTTGATGGACTTCTTAAAATTTTGTTGCCATTGCCAAAACTGAGACCTACCACTTACTGACAGACTTTGCCACCCTTAACTCAATGCCATTGTAGATCACTTTATCCAATTGGCATATGGTTACTTCTTATGATTATTCATTAATTTTAATTTTAATTAATTAATTTTTTTTTTTTTTTTTTTTTTTTTTTTAGACAGATTCTCACTTTGTAGCCCTGGGTAGACTGCTGTGGAGTCACAGATCACAGCAACCTCAAACTCTTGGGCTCCAGTGATACCCTTCCCTCAACCTTCTGAGTAGCTGGTATCTGCCACAATGCCTGGCTATTTTTAGGAATGAAGTCTCCCTCTGGCTCAGTGAGACAAGATAGGATGAAAGGACCATGGCCTGTAACTGGTTTGGAACCTGTAAGCTCAGGCAAACTACCCGCCTCGACCTTCCAGAGTGCTAGGATTACAGGCGTGAATGACCACTCCTGGCCCAGTTATGCTTATTTATTAAACCAGCCACTGGCCCTGGTGCCAGTTATATTGCTGGGCTTGGATCTCCCATAAGTCCTCCCACCTCCTGGTACAAGGCATGCTCTGTTCTTTTGGCCATTAATAACCCCAGGGGATCTCTGCTCTCCTAACCCAGATCTAGCCCATCCCCCAGTTGTTAGAGACCATGGTCCTTTCATCCCATCTCGTTTCACTGCAATCAACAGTCTTCTTTATAACTTCATTTCTGTGTATTTCCTCATGTTACGCCTCTAATTTTTTTTCTCTTTTGCTCTTCAGAACTCGTTTATGCTCTTGGCCCAGGGTGCTCTTGCTTCAGCGCTCCCTCCCTCTTCATACGCTGTCCCTTCTCTGATTTTTTTTTCTGTTTTTTCTTTCATTTCTTTATTTTTTATTTTTGGGGATTCATTGAGGGTACAATAAACCAGGTTACACTGATTGCAATTTTTAGGTAAAGTCCCTCTTACTATTTTGGACTTTTCATAAAATAATCATATACTATGTGGCCTTTTGTGACTGCTTCCTTCACTTAGCATAAGTTCATCAGTGTTGCAACATGTATCAGGATTTCATTCCTTTTTTGTCCATGAAGTATTCCTTTGTATGGATATTTGGGGTTTTTTGCATGTGTGGATTTTAGGGTTGCGGGTGCAGTTTTGTTACATAGACATAGAGTGGTATAGCTTGGGCTTTTAGTGTAGCCATCACCTGGAGAAAGTACCCATCAGATAATTTTTCATCCCTTACCCTCCTTCTGTCTTCCCAAGTTTGGAAGTCTCCAGTATCTATTATTTCACTCTGTACTCCCAGAGTGCTAGGACTGTGTACCCATAGTTAAGCTTCTACTTATAAGTAAAAACATGTGATACATGATTTTCCACTCCTGAGTTACTTTTCAGTTGTCCCTTAGTTCCATCCAAGTTGCTGCAAAGGACATTCTTTCTCTTTTTTTGAGGCAGAATCTCACTCTCTTGCCCCAGTCTAGAGTGCATTGGCATTAAGCCTAGCTCATAGCAACCTCAAACTCCTGGGATCAAATGATCCTCCTGCCTCAAACTCCCCCAATAAGTGGGACTGTAGGCACCTGCTACAACACCTGCTTAATTTTTCTATTTTTAGTAGAGACTGTCCTCCCATCTCAGCCTTCCAGAGGGCTAGGAGTCACTATGCCTGGCCTAGTTCCTTTTTTTTTTTTTGAGATTGAGTTTTAAGATCATCATAGTTCACAGGTACCTCAAATTCTTGGGCTCAAGTGATCCTCTTGCGTCAGCCTCTGGAGTAGCTGGGACTACAGGCGCCCACCACAACACGCAGCTATTTTTTTAGAGAGGGGGTTCTTGCTCTTGCTCAAGCTGGTCTCCAACTCATGAGCTCAAGCAGTCCACCTAACTCGGCCTCCCAGAGTGCTAGGGATACTGGGTGAGCCACTGTGCCTGACCTGTATTTCATTATTTTTTAAGGCTGAGAATTATTTCATAGTGTATATTTTTTTTACCTAGTCGCTGGTTGATGGACACTTAGGTTGCTTCCGTATCTTTGCTCTTCTGAATAGTGCTGTGGTAAATATAGAAGTACAGGTGTCTTTTTGGTATATGAGGTCAGACAATGAAGTTTTCAAACTCATCCTAGAAAAAGCACTACATACTTAATTGCTGAGTATCATTATGGTCAACATATTCTCCTGGGGAAAGCTATGTCCTGATACCAGCACCTTAGTTCACCCTTTAAATTAATTTTGGAACTCTTTTTCTGGATTGGCCATCAGAGCTGTCATCACCAGCTGGCCAAGGTGAGTATTTCGAAAGTGACTATAGTGATATTCAGTAATGAGGTATGTAGCAGTTTTTCTAGGTTAAGTTTGTGAACTTAGTTGTCAGATCTTGTACAACAACAGCCATGATGGCTGGCCCTTCCAGAAAAAGAGAAATTGTTTTGAATGGTGTACTAGGTGCTGCATCAGTGCATAACTTCCCAAGGCAAATACCTCAAAGGTGACTATAGTGAGTGATACTCAGCAGTGAGGTATGTAAGCACTTTTTCTAGGGTGAGTTTATAAACTTAAATCTTAGATCTCATCTTTTTTGTGTGTGTGGGGGTGTAGATACTTGGTGGTATACTTACTGGATCAAATGGTAGATTTAATTTTAGTTTTTTGATAAATTTCCACACTGTTTTCTATAGAGATTGTGCGAATTTACATTTCCTACCAAAAGTGTATTAGCATTCCCTTTTCTCTGCATTCATGCCAACATTTACTATTTGTTTTTACTTTTTAATAATGGTTATTGTGAGTGGAGTAAGGTGGTTTTAATTTGCATTTCTCTGGTTAGTGATGTTGAGCATTTTCCCAGTGTTAGCCATTTGTATGTCTTAATTTGAAAAATGTCTGTCCTTTGCCCACTCTTTAATGAGGTTATTTGACTTTTTTCTTACCAAGTTTGAGTTCCTAATAGATTTTGAATATTAGTCTTTTGTTGGTTAATAGTTTGTGAATATTTTCTTCTATTCTGTAGGATGTCTTCTTACTCGGTTGGTACATTTTCTTGATCTGCTCATCTGTTGATTGGCATTTGGGTTATTTCCGCACTTGGGATATTACAAATAGTGCTGCTGGGCTGTGCACCATGGCTTACACCTGTAATACCAGCACTGTGGGAGGCTGGGGTAGAACAATTGCTTTTGTGACCAAGAGTTCATGGGCAGCCTGGACAAGGTAGCTTGACCTCATCTCCACAGCAAATTAAAAAGCTGGGCATGTGTCTATAGTCCTAGCCACTTGAGAGGCTGAGGAAGGAAAATTACTTGAACCCAGGAATTGGAGGCTGCCAGGAGCTGTGAATACGCTACTGCACTCCAGCCTGGGCAACAGAATGAGATACTGTCTCTTTAAAAAAAAAATCTGTGTGGAGATAATGTTTTCAGTTCTGTTGGGTGTGTATAGTTTCCCAGTCTTGTAGTAACTCAAGTGTTCAACTTCGTGAGGAACTGCCAAACTGTTTTCAAAGTGACTATCATTTTGCAGTGTCCCAACAGACTTTTGGATTATTTTACTTTTTATTGTTGAGTTGTAAGAGTTCACTTTTTAATTTCAGGTTAATGTGAGGGTACAACTAGATTACAGTGTTTGCATATGTTAGGTACAGTCCCTCTTGTAGTTGTGTTCCATACCCCAAAGATGTGCTGTATACCCTTACATTGTGTCCATTAAGTGGGAGCACACCAATCCCCTCTTCCCCCTCTCCTTTTCCCCCTCCTCCCAGAGTTCACTTTCTTAATCTGAACAGTGTTCATGGGAAGCCCAAAAGTTTTTTATTTATTTATTTTTGAGACAGAGTCTCACTTTGTCTCCCTTGGTAGAGTGCCGTGGTGTCATAGCTTATAGCAATCTCAAACTCTTGGGCTTAAGCGATTCTCTTGACTCAACCTCTGAGTAGCTGACTGAGACTACAGGCAACCACCACAACCTCCACCCCAAGGACAGGGGTCTTGCTCTTGCTCAGGGTGGTCTCAAACCCGTGAACTCAAGCAATCCACTCACCTCAGCCTCCCAGAGTGCTAGAATTACAGGTGTGAGCCACTGTGCGTGGCCCCATTTAGGTCTTTCCTTCATTTTTATTTAATTTTTATACAGGTGTGAAGCAAGGGTTTATCTTCATTCTCCAGTGTGAATATCCAGTTGTCTCAGAACTTTTGTTGAAAAGGCTGGTTTTTTCTTTCTTTCTTTTTTTTTTTTCCTATTGTTTCAAGTTCATTGAGGGTACAAATTAGGTTACACTGTTTCCATTTGTTAGGTAAAGCCCCTCTTAAACTTGTGTCCCACCCCTGTAAGAGGTGTGCCATACACCAAATTCTCACCCCCCTCCCCCCTCCCCTCTCCTCTCTCCTTACTCCCTTGTTCCTCTGTTTTCCACCTTGAATTGATTTGAGTTTTTCTCTCACGTGGGTGTGTCTTAGATTGTCTACTGGCTTCATATTAGAGTTGAGTACATTGGATTGATTCTTCTCTATTGTGATACTTAGAAGAATGTGTTCTACCTCTGCCCAGGTTAATACAAAAGATGTAAAGTCTCCATCTTTTTTAATGGCTGAATAGTATTCCATGGCATACCGTATATACTCGAGTATAAGCCGACCCCCCCCTTAATTTTACCCTAAAAACTGGGAAAACTTGGTGACTCGAGTATAAGCTGAGGTGGAAAATACAGCAGCCACTGGTAAATTTCAAAAATAAAAATATATACCCAAAACAATTACAATAATTGAGGAATCAGTAGGTTAAATGCTTTTCAATATTTATTGCTAAAGAAAAACT